>OX328124.1:130405389-130512371 GCA_946811695.1 Gonocerus acuteangulatus | reverse complement strand
TAACATCAAAATCAGGAAATTGGTTACTCTTTCTTTGTGTTTCCAGATATCGGCGTTCTGCCCTTAATGTATTAAAAACAGCAAGGCTTCCGAAATATACAAACACATAACATCAAAATCAGGAAATATACAAACACATAACATCAAAATCAGGAAATTGGATACTCTTTCTTTGTGTTTCCAGATATCGGCGTTCTGCCCTTAATGTATTAAAAACAGCAAGGCTTCCGAAATATACAAACACATAACATCAAAATCAGGAAATATACAAACACATAACATCAAAATCAGGAAATTGGTTACTCTTTCTTTGTGTTTCCAGATATCGGCGTTCTGCCCTTAATGTATTAAAAACAGCAAGGCTTCCGAAATATACAAACACATAACATCAAAATCAGGAAATTGGTTACTCTTTCTTTGTGTTTCCAGATATCGGCGTTCTGCCCTTAATGTATTAAAAACAGCAAGGCTTCCGAAATATACAAACACATAACATCAAAATCAGGAAATATACAAACACATAACATCAAAATCAGGAAATTGGATACTCTTTCTTTGTGTTTCCAGATATCGGCGTTCTGCCCTTAATGTATTAAAAACAGCAAGGCTTCCGAAATATACAAACACATAACATCAAAATCAGGAAATATACAAACACATAACATCAAAATCAGGAAATTGGTTACTCTTTCTTTGTGTTTCCAGATATCGGCGTTCTGCCCTTAATGTATTAAAAACAGCAAGGCTTCCGAAATATACAAACACATAACATCAAAATCAGGAAATATACAAACACATAACATCAAAATCAGGAAATTGGTTACTCTTTCTTTGTGTTTCCAGATATCGGCGTTCTGCCCTTAATGTATTAAAAACAGCAAGGCTTCCGAAATATACAAACACATAACATCAAAATCAGGAAATATACAAACACATAACATCAAAATCAGGAAATTGGTTACTCTTTCTTTGTGTTTCCAGATATCGGCGTTCTGCCCTTAATGTATTAAAAACAGCAAGGCTTCCGAAATATACAAACACATAACATCAAAATCAGGAAATTGGTTACTCTTTCTTTGTGTTTCCAGATATCGGCGTTCTGCCCTTAATGTATTAAAAACAGCAAGGCTTCCGAAATATACAAACACATAACATCAAAATCAGGAAATATACAAACACATAACATCAAAATCAGGAAATTGGTTACTCTTTCTTTGTGTTTCCAGATATCGGCGTTCTGCCCTTAATGTATTAAAAACAGCAAGGCTTCCGAAATATACAAACACATAACATCAAAATCAGGAAATTGGTTACTCTTTCTTTGTGTTTCCAGATATCGGCGTTCTGCCCTTAATGTATTAAAAACAGCAAGGCTTCTGAAATATACAAACACATAACATCAAAATCAGGAAATTGGTTACTCTTTCTTTGTGTTTCCAGATATCGGCGTTCTGTCCTTAATGTATTAAAAACAGCAAGGCTTCCGAAATATACAAACACATAACATCAAAATCAGGAAATTGGTTACTCTTTCTTTGTGTTTCCAGATATCGGCGTTCTGCCCTTAATGTATTAAAAACAGCAAGGCTTCCGAAATATACAAACACATAACATCAAAATCAGGAAATTGGTTACTCTTTCTTTGTGTTTCCAGATATCGGCGTTCTGCCCTTAATGTATTAAAAACAGCAAGGCTTCCGAAATATACAAACACATAACATCATAATCAGGAAATATACAAACACATAACATCAAAATCAGGAAATTGGTTACTCTTTCTTTGTGTTTCCAGATATCGGCGTTCTGCCCTTAATGTATTAAAAACAGCAAGGCTTCTGAAATATACAAACACATAACATCAAAATCAGGAAATATACAAACACATAACATCAAAATCAGGAAATTACATCAAAACTCACATTCTCATGAATTACTTTTCAAAACACATTTTTTAAAATTAACTAACGAGATGTAACTAATTATTGTAATTTGAATTATTTCTACTGAAACTCATTGTATATTTTTCCATGTTGATAAAGACTATTTTACTGGCTTATTTGTGTTAAAAACGTTTTTTATAAATTATTGCAATATTTTTCCCAAGGAAATAAAGATGATTATTAATAAAATAATAAAAAAACTAATACTCTGTAATTAATTACTATTTGCCGACTGATAAAGATAATTATACATAAATAAAACCAACAGAATTATTAGTTTAACAAAAGGTTCAATATAAGTTTTAAAATATTCCGATCTAATCTTCTGATGACGTGGTTTATAATATTCCTGCAGCAGTAGGTATAATGATAATTCTATAGGAATTCAGATACAGTTTTGGTTCTCATCGTGCGAATGTTTCCATAAACGCTGTTGACAAGAACTTCAAAGATTCACGAGGTTTTGCGGTAACACAGCTGCAAAGCACAGAACAGTACAGAATTAATAGAAAAGCAGGATCACCTACCGGAATGAGGGGTCCTAGGGGGCCACCCATAGTATACAAAGCACAGAACAGTACAGAAATAAAAGTCCGTCTCGCAGGAGCTGCATAACTAAGCACTTTCCTCAGAATTTGGGTAGTGTAGACTGCTTTCCAGAACAATTTGCTTAAAATATCCTGCATAAATAAAATAAAAACGTGAATAGTTCTCATTTTGTAATGAGTAACTGATCAACTACGTAATATACAAAAATCCTCATATTATCGTATTTTGATCTAACGCAGGAACAGGATACAGTCACTCTAGTGGTAGAAAGCGCTCCTTGCGGCGGCTTTGTGAACCTACGTCTGCCGGCTTTTCTATTCAAATATATTACAAATTAAACCCCCGCTTTCCGATTGACCGATTCAGCTCATTTTTACAACACTTCTTTCTCATGAGTTACCCACGACGTATACCGCGTTTCGTTACAATACAGCAGAAATTACGACCGGTATGAGTACATTAGGAATTTGGGTCCGGAGTAAACCCCCCCCCCTTCTAATGAACCGATTTAGTTTATTTTTACAACACATATTTAACTGTGGATTAGCACTACGAATACCGAGTTTCGTCGAAATATACCAAAAATCAAGGCTGGTAGTGGCGAATCGGTATTGTGGGTCCGGAGTAAACCCCCCTTCTAATGAACCGATTTAGTTCATTTTTATATCTCACTTTTCTCTCTATATTACCACTACGAATACCAAGTTTCGTTGAAATATAACAAATATTACGGCTGACATAGTCAAATAAGTGTTTTGGGTTCGGGGTAAACCCCCCCTTCCGGTGGACTGACTTTAGTGGTTAACGAACTCGTTCAATCGTTTGCTAATTGAATGCTATATACCAAGTTTCGTGACGAAAAAACAAAAACTCTGGCCGCTATCGTGTTAACAGACACATATATATATATATATATATGCATATATATATATATATATATATATATATATATATATATATATATATATATAGATATATATAAATTTTAACGGGGGTCATTTTCGGTGTCTACTAGGTCCTCCGAAGGAAAGTAGCTATTGAGGTTGGACTCATGACGGAATTTTTGAAAAATTTCTTCAAATCTTTATCGATCCTACCTAGTAGACACCGAAAATGACCCCCGTTAAAATTTATATATATCTATATATATATATATATATATATATATATATATATATATATATATATATATGCATATATATATATATATATATGTGTCTGTTAACACGATAGCGGCCAGAGTTTTTGTTTTTTCGTCACGAAACTTGGTATATAGCATTCAATTAGCAAACGATTGAACGAGTTCGTTAACCACTAAAGTCAGTCCACCGGAAGGGGGGGTTTACCCCGAACCCAAAACACTTATTTGACTATGTCAGCCGTAATATTTGTTATATTTCAACGAAACTTGGTATTCGTAGTGGTAATATAGAGAGAAAAGTGAGATATAAAAATGAACTAAATCGGTTCATTAGAAGGGGGGTTTACTCCGGACCCACAATACCGATTCGCCACTACCAGCCTTGATTTTTGGTATATTTCGACGAAACTCGGTATTCGTAGTGCTAATCCACAGTTAAATATGTGTTGTAAAAATAAACTAAATCGGTTCATTAGAAGGGGGGGGGGTTTACTCCGGACCCAAATTCCTAATGTACTCATACCGGTCGTAATTTCTGCTGTATTGTAACGAAACGCGGTATACGTCGTGGGTAACTCATGAGAAAGAAGTGTTGTAAAAATGAGCTGAATCGGTCAATCGGAAAGCGGGGGTTTAATTTGTAATATATTTGAATAGAAAAGCCGGCAGACGTAGGTTCACAAAGCCGCCGCAAGGAGCGCTTTCTACCACTAGAGTGACTGTATCCTGTTCCTGCGTTAGATCAAAATACGATAATATGAGGATTTTTGTATATTACGTAGTTGATCAGTTACTCATTACAAAATGAGAACTATTCACGTTTTTATTTTATTTATGCAGGATATTTTAAGCAAATTGTTCTGGAAAGCAGTCTACACTACCCAAATTCTGAGGAAAGTGCTTAGTTATGCAGCTCCTGCGAGACGGACTTTTATTTCTGTACTGTTCTGTGCTTTGTATACTATGGGTGGCCCCCTAGGACCCCTCATTCCGGTAGGTGATCCTGCTTTTCTATTAATTCTGTACTGTTCTGTGCTTTGCAGCTGTGTTACCGCAAAACCTCGTGAATCTTTGAAGTTCTTGTCAACAGCGTTTATGGAAACATTCGCACGATGAGAACCAAAACTGTATCTGAATTCCTATAGAATTATCATTATACCTACTGCTGCAGGAATATTATAAACCACGTCATCAGAAGATTAGATCGGAATATTTTAAAACTTATATTGAACCTTTTGTTAAACTAATAATTCTGTTGGTTTTATTTATGTATAATTATCTTTATCAGTCGGCAAATAGTAATTAATTACAGAGTATTAGTTTTTTTATTATTTTATTAATAATCATCTTTATTTCCTTGGGAAAAATATTGCAATAATTTATAAAAAACGTTTTTAACACAAATAAGCCAGTAAAATAGTCTTTATCAACATGGAAAAATATACAATGAGTTTCAGTAGAAATAATTCAAATTACAATAATTAGTTACATCTCGTTAGTTAATTTTAAAAAATGTGTTTTGAAAAGTAATTCATGAGAATGTGAGTTTTGATGTAATTTCCTGATTTTGATGTTATGTGTTTGTATATTTCCTGATTTTGATGTTATGTGTTTGTATATTTCAGAAGCCTTGCTGTTTTTAATACATTAAGGGCAGAACGCCGATATCTGGAAACACAAAGAAAGAGTAACCAATTTCCTGATTTTGATGTTATGTGTTTGTATATTTCCTGATTATGATGTTATGTGTTTGTATATTTCGGAAGCCTTGCTGTTTTTAATACATTAAGGGCAGAACGCCGATATCTGGAAACACAAAGAAAGAGTAACCAATTTCCTGATTTTGATGTTATGTGTTTGTATATTTCGGAAGCCTTGCTGTTTTTAATACATTAAGGGCAGAACGCCGATATCTGGAAACACAAAGAAAGAGTAACCAATTTCCTGATTTTGATGTTATGTGTTTGTATATTTCGGAAGCCTTGCTGTTTTTAATACATTAAGGACAGAACGCCGATATCTGGAAACACAAAGAAAGAGTAACCAATTTCCTGATTTTGATGTTATGTGTTTGTATATTTCAGAAGCCTTGCTGTTTTTAATACATTAAGGGCAGAACGCCGATATCTGGAAACACAAAGAAAGAGTAACCAATTTCCTGATTTTGATGTTATGTGTTTGTATATTTCGGAAGCCTTGCTGTTTTTAATACATTAAGGGCAGAACGCCGATATCTGGAAACACAAAGAAAGAGTAACCAATTTCCTGATTTTGATGTTATGTGTTTGTATATTTCCTGATTTTGATGTTATGTGTTTGTATATTTCGGAAGCCTTGCTGTTTTTAATACATTAAGGGCAGAACGCCGATATCTGGAAACACAAAGAAAGAGTAACCAATTTCCTGATTTTGATGTTATGTGTTTGTATATTTCGGAAGCCTTGCTGTTTTTAATACATTAAGGGCAGAACGCCGATATCTGGAAACACAAAGAAAGAGTAACCAATTTCCTGATTTTGATGTTATGTGTTTGTATATTTCCTGATTTTGATGTTATGTGTTTGTATATTTCGGAAGCCTTGCTGTTTTTAATACATTAAGGGCAGAACGCCGATATCTGGAAACACAAAGAAAGAGTAACCAATTTCCTGATTTTGATGTTATGTGTTTGTATATTTCCTGATTTTGATGTTATGTGTTTGTATATTTCGGAAGCCTTGCTGTTTTTAATACATTAAGGGCAGAACGCCGATATCTGGAAACACAAAGAAAGAGTAACCAATTTCCTGATTTTGATGTTATGTGTTTGTATATTTCCTGATTTTGATGTTATGTGTTTGTATATTTCGGAAGCCTTGCTGTTTTTAATACATTAAGGGCAGAACGCCGATATCTGGAAACACAAAGAAAGAGTATCCAATTTCCTGATTTTGATGTTATGTGTTTGTATATTTCCTGATTTTGATGTTATGTGTTTGTATATTTCGGAAGCCTTGCTGTTTTTAATACATTAAGGGCAGAACGCCGATATCTGGAAACACAAAGAAAGAGTAACCAATTTCCTGATTTTGATGTTATGTGTTTGTATATTTCGGAAGCCTTGCTGTTTTTAATACATTAAGGGCAGAACGCCGATATCTGGAAACACAAAGAAAGAGTAACCAATTTCCTGATTTTGATGTTATGTGTTTGTATATTTCCTGATTTTGATGTTATGTGTTTGTATATTTCGGAAGCCTTGCTGTTTTTAATACATTAAGGGCAGAACGCCGATATCTGGAAACACAAAGAAAGAGTATCCAATTTCCTGATTTTGATGTTATGTGTTTGTATATTTCCTGATTTTGATGTTATGTGTTTGTATATTTCGGAAGCCTTGCTGTTTTTAATACATTAAGGGCAGAACGCCGATATCTGGAAACACAAAGAAAGAGTAACCAATTTCCTGATTTTGATGTTATGTGTTTGTATATTTCGGAAGCCTTGCTGTTTTTAATACATTAAGGGCAGAACGCCGATATCTGGAAACACAAAGAAAGAGTAACCAATTTCCTGATTTTGATGTTATGTGTTTGTATATTTCCTGATTTTGATGTTATGTGTTTGTATATTTCAGAAGCCTTGCTGTTTTTAATACATTAAGGGCAGAACGCCGATATCTGGAAACACAAAGAAAGAGTATCCAATTTCCTGATTTTGATGTTATGTGTTTGTATATTTCGGAAGCCTTGCTGTTTTTAATACATTAAGGGCAGAACGCCGATATCTGGAAACACAAAGAAAGAGTAACCAATTTCCTGATTTTGATGTTATGTGTTTGTATATTTCCTGATTTTGATGTTATGTGTTTGTATATTTCGGAAGCCTTGCTGTTTTTAATACATTAAGGGCAGAACGCCGATATCTGGAAACACAAAGAAAGAGTAACCAATTTCCTGATTTTGATGTTATGTGTTTGTATATTTCCTGATTTTGATGTTATGTGTTTGTATATTTCGGAAGCCTTGCTGTTTTTAATACATTAAGGGCAGAACGCCGATATCTGGAAACACAAAGAAAGAGTAACCAATTTCCTGATTTTGATGTTATGTGTTTGTATATTTCGGAAGCCTTGCTGTTTTTAATACATTAAGGGCAGAACGCCGATATCTGGAAACACAAAGAAAGAGTAACCAATTTCCTGATTTTGATGTTATGTGTTTGTATATTTCCTGATTTTGATGTTATGTGTTTGTATATTTCAGAAGCCTTGCTGTTTTTAATACATTAAGGGCAGAACGCCGATATCTGGAAACACAAAGAAAGAGTATCCAATTTCCTGATTTTGATGTTATGTGTTTGTATATTTCCTGATTTTGATGTTATGTGTTTGTATATTTCAGAAGCCTTGCTGTTTTTAATACATTAAGGGCAGAACGCCGATATCTGGAAACACAAAGAAAGAGTAACCAATTTCCTGATTTTGATGTTATGTGTTTGTATATTTCCTGATTTTGATGTTATGTGTTTGTATATTTCGGAAGCCTTGCTGTTTTTAATACATTAAGGGCAGAACGCCGATATCTGGAAACACAAAGAAAGAGTAACCAATTTCCTGATTTTGATGTTATGTGTTTGTATATTTCCTGATTTTGATGTTATGTGTTTGTATATTTCGGAAGCCTTGCTGTTTTTAATACATTAAGGGCAGAACGCCGATATCTGGAAACACAAAGAAAGAGTAACCAATTTCCTGATTTTGATGTTATGTGTTTGTATATTTCGGAAGCCTTGCTGTTTTTAATACATTAAGGGCAAAACGCCGATATCTGGAAACACAAAGATAGAGTAACCAATTTCCTGATTTTGATGTTATGTGTTTGTATATTTCCTGATTTTGATGTTATGTGTGTGTATATTTCCTGATTTTGATGTTATGTGTTTGTATATTTCCTGATTTTGATGTTATGTGTTTGTATATTTCCCGATTTTGATGTTATGTGTTTGTATATTTCCTGATTTTGATGTTATGTGTTTGTATATTTCCTGATTTTGATGTTATGTGTTTGTATATTTCCTGATTTTGATGTTATGTGTTTGTATATTTCGGAAGCCTTGCTGTTTTTAATACATTAAGGGCAGAACGCCGATATCTGGAAACACAAAGAAAGAGTAACCAATTTCCTGATTTTGATGTTATGTGTTTGTATATTTCCTGATTTTGATGTTATGTGTTTGTATATTTCCTGATTTTGATGTTATGTGTTTGTATATTTCCTGATTTTGATGTTATGTGTTTGTATATTTCGGAAGCCTTGCTGTTTTTAATACATTAAGGGCAGAACGCCGATATCTGGAAACACAAAGAAAGAGTAACCAATTTCCTGATTTTGATGTTATGTGTTTGTATATTTCCTGATTTTGATGTTATGTGTTTGTATATTTCGGAAGCCTTGCTGTTTTTAATACATTAAGGGCAGAACGCCGATATCTGGAAACACAAAGAAAGAGTAACCAATTTCCTGATTTTGATGTTATGTGTTTGTATATTTCCTGATTTTGATGTTATGTGTTTGTATATTTCAGAAGCCTTGCTGTTTTTAATACATTAAGGGCAGAACGCCGATACCTGGAAACACAAAGAAAGAGTAACCAATTTCCTGATTTTGATGTTATGTGTTTGTATATTTCGGAAGCCTTGCTGTTTTTAATACATTAAGGGCAGAACGCCGATATCTGGAAACACAAAGAAAGAGTAACCAATTTCCTGATTTTGATGTTATGTGTTTGTATATTTCGGAAGCCTTGCTGTTTTTAATACATTAAGGGCAGAACGCCGATATCTGGAAACACAAAGAAAGAGTAACCAATTTCCTGATTTTGATGTTATGTGTTTGTATATTTCGGAAGCCTTGCTGTTTTTAATACATTAAGGGCAGAACGCCGATATCTGGAAACACAAAGAAAGAGTAACCAATTTCCTGATTTTGATGTTATGTGTTTGTATATTTCCTGATTTTGATGTTATGTGTTTGTATATTTCGGAAGCCTTGCTGTTTTTAATACATTAAGGGCAGAACGCCGATATCTGGAAACACAAAGAAAGAGTAACCAATTTCCTGATTTTGATGTTATGTGTTTGTATATTTCGGAAGCCTTGCTGTTTTTAATACATTAAGGGCAGAACGCCGATATCTGGAAACACAAAGAAAGAGTAACCAATTTCCTGATTTTGATGTTATGTGTTTGTATATTTCCTGATTTTGATGTTATGTGTTTGTATATTTCGGAAGCCTTGCTGTTTTTAATACATTAAGGGCAGAACGCCGATATCTGGAAACACAAAGAAAGAGTAACCAATTTCCTGATTTTGATGTTATGTGTTTGTATATTTCCTGATTTTGATGTTATGTGTTTGTATATTTCGGAAGCCTTGCTGTTTTTAATACATTAAGGGCAGAACGCCGATATCTGGAAACACAAAGAAAGAGTAACCAATTTCCTGATTTTGATGTTATGTGTTTGTATATTTCGGAAGCCTTGCTGTTTTTAATACATTAAGGGCAGAACGCCGATATCTGGAAACACAAAGAAAGAGTATCCAATTTCCTGATTTTGATGTTATGTGTTTGTATATTTCCTGATTTTGATGTTATGTGTTTGTATATTTCGGAAGCCTTGCTGTTTTTAATACATTAAGGGCAGAACGCCGATATCTGGAAACACAAAGAAAGAGTAACCAATTTCCTGATTTTGATGTTATGTGTTTGTATATTTCGGAAGCCTTGCTGTTTTTAATACATTAAGGGCAGAACGCCGATATCTGGAAACACAAAGAAAGAGTAACCAATTTCCTGATTTTGATGTTATGTGTTTGTATATTTCCTGATTTTGATGTTATGTGTTTGTATATTTCGGAAGCCTTGCTGTTTTTAATACATTAAGGGCAGAACGCCGATATCTGGAAACACAAAGAAAGAGTATCCAATTTCCTGATTTTGATGTTATGTGTTTGTATATTTCCTGATTTTGATGTTATGTGTTTGTATATTTCGGAAGCCTTGCTGTTTTTAATACATTAAGGGCAGAACGCCGATATCTGGAAACACAAAGAAAGAGTAACCAATTTCCTGATTTTGATGTTATGTGTTTGTATATTTCGGAAGCCTTGCTGTTTTTAATACATTAAGGGCAGAACGCCGATATCTGGAAACACAAAGAAAGAGTAACCAATTTCCTGATTTTGATGTTATGTGTTTGTATATTTCCTGATTTTGATGTTATGTGTTTGTATATTTCAGAAGCCTTGCTGTTTTTAATACATTAAGGGCAGAACGCCGATATCTGGAAACACAAAGAAAGAGTATCCAATTTCCTGATTTTGATGTTATGTGTTTGTATATTTCGGAAGCCTTGCTGTTTTTAATACATTAAGGGCAGAACGCCGATATCTGGAAACACAAAGATAGAGTAACCAATTTCCTGATTTTGATGTTATGTGTTTGTATATTTCCTGATTTTGATGTTATGTGTTTGTATATTTCCTGATTTTGATGTTATGTGTTTGTATATTTCCTGATTTTGATGTTATGTGTTTGTATATTTCCTGATTTTGATGTTATGTGTTTGTATATTTCCTGATTTTGATGTTATGTGTTTGTATATTTCCTGATTTTGATGTTATGTGTTTGTATATTTCCTGATTTTGATGTTATGTGTTTGTATATTTCAGAAGCCTTGCTGTTTTTAATACATTAAGGGCAGAACGCCGATATCTGGAAACACAAAGAAAGAGTATCCAATTTCCTGATTTTGATGTTATGTGTTTGTATATTTCAGAAGCCTTGCTGTTTTTAATACATTAAGGGCAGAACGCCGATATCTGGAAACACAAAGAAAGAGTATCCAATTTCCTGATTTTGATGTTATGTGTTTGTATATTTCGGAAGCCTTGCTGTTTTTAATACATTAAGGGCAGAACGCCGATATCTGGAAACACAAAGATAGAGTAACCAATTTCCTGATTTTGATGTTATGTGTTTGTATATTTCCTGATTTTGATGTTATGTGTTTGTATATTTCCTGATTTTGATGTTATGTGTTTGTATATTTCCTGATTTTGATGTTATGTGTTTGTATATTTCCTGATTTTGATGTTATGTGTTTGTATATTTCCTGATTTTGATGTTATGTGTTTGTATATTTCCTGATTTTGATGTTATGTGTTTGTATATTTCCTGATTTTGATGTTATGTGTTTGTATATTTCGGAAGCCTTGCTGTTTTTAATACATTAAGGGCAGAACGCCGATATCTGGAAACACAAAGATAGAGTAACCAATTTCCTGATTTTGATGTTATGTGTTTGTATATTTCGGAAGCCTTGCTGTTTTTAATACATTAAGGGCAGAACGCCGATATCTGGAAACACAAAGAAAGAGTAACCAATTTCCTGATTTTGATGTTATGTGTTTGTATATTTCCTGATTTTGATGTTATGTGTTTGTATATTTCCTGATTTTGATGTTATGTGTTTGTATATTTCCTGATTTTGATGTTATGTGTTTGTATATTTCGGAAGCCTTGCTGTTTTTAATACATTAAGGGCAGAACGCCGATATCTGGAAACACAAAGAAAGAGTAACCAATTTCCTGATTTTGATGTTATGTGTTTGTATATTTCCTGATTTTGATGTTATGTGTTTGTATATTTCGGAAGCCTTGCTGTTTTTAATACATTAAGGGCAGAACGCCGATATCTGGAAACACAAAGAAAGAGTAACCAATTTCCTGATTTTGATGTTATGTGTTTGTATATTTCCTGATTTTGATGTTATGTGTTTGTATATTTCAGAAGCCTTGCTGTTTTTAATACATTAAGGGCAGAACGCCGATACCTGGAAACACAAAGAAAGAGTAACCAATTTCCTGATTTTGATGTTATGTGTTTGTATATTTCGGAAGCCTTGCTGTTTTTAATACATTAAGGGCAGAACGCCGATATCTGGAAACACAAAGAAAGAGTAACCAATTTCCTGATTTTGATGTTATGTGTTTGTATATTTCGGAAGCCTTGCTGTTTTTAATACATTAAGGGCAGAACGCCGATATCTGGAAACACAAAGAAAGAGTAACCAATTTCCTGATTTTGATGTTATGTGTTTGTATATTTCGGAAGCCTTGCTGTTTTTAATACATTAAGGGCAGAACGCCGATATCTGGAAACACAAAGAAAGAGTAACCAATTTCCTGATTTTGATGTTATGTGTTTGTATATTTCGGAAGCCTTGCTGTTTTTAATACATTAAGGGCAGAACGCCGATATCTGGAAACACAAAGAAAGAGTAACCAATTTCCTGATTTTGATGTTATGTGTTTGTATATTTCCTGATTTTGATGTTATGTGTTTGTATATTTCGGAAGCCTTGCTGTTTTTAATACATTAAGGGCAGAACGCCGATATCTGGAAACACAAAGAAAGAGTAACCAATTTCCTGATTTTGATGTTATGTGTTTGTATATTTCCTGATTTGGATGTTATGTGTTTGTATATTTCAGAAGCCTTGCTGTTTTTAATACATTAAGGGCAGAACGCCGATACCTGGAAACACAAAGAAAGAGTAACCAATTTCCTGATTTTGATGTTATGTGTTTGTATATTTCGGAAGCCTTGCTGTTTTTAATACATTAAGGGCAGAACGCCGATATCTGGAAACACAAAGAAAGAGTAACCAATTTCCTGATTTTGATGTTATGTGTTTGTATATTTCGGAAGCCTTGCTGTTTTTAATACATTAAGGGCAGAACGCCGATATCTGGAAACACAAAGAAAGAGTAACCAATTTCCTGATTTTGATGTTATGTGTTTGTATATTTCGGAAGCCTTGCTGTTTTTAATACATTAAGGGCAGAACGCCGATATCTGGAAACACAAAGAAAGAGTAACCAATTTCCTGATTTTGATGTTATGTGTTTGTATATTTCCTGATTTTGATGTTATGTGTTTGTATATTTCGGAAGCCTTGCTGTTTTTAATACATTAAGGGCAGAACGCCGATATCTGGAAACACAAAGAAAGAGTAACCAATTTCCTGATTTTGATGTTATGTGTTTGTATATTTCGGAAGCCTTGCTGTTTTTAATACATTAAGGGCAGAACGCCGATATCTGGAAACACAAAGAAAGAGTAACCAATTTCCTGATTTTGATGTTATGTGTTTGTATATTTCCTGATTTTGATGTTATGTGTTTGTATATTTCGGAAGCCTTGCTGTTTTTAATACATTAAGGGCAGAACGCCGATATCTGGAAACACAAAGAAAGAGTAACCAATTTCCTGATTTTGATGTTATGTGTTTGTATATTTCCTGATTTTGATGTTATGTGTTTGTATATTTCGGAAGCCTTGCTGTTTTTAATACATTAAGGGCAGAACGCCGATATCTGGAAACACAAAGAAAGAGTAACCAATTTCCTGATTTTGATGTTATGTGTTTGTATATTTCCTGATTTTGATGTTATGTGTTTGTATATTTCGGAAGCCTTGCTGTTTTTAATACATTAAGGGCAGAACGCCGATATCTGGAAACACAAAGAAAGAGTATCCAATTTCCTGATTTTGATGTTATGTGTTTGTATATTTCCTGATTTTGATGTTATGTGTTTGTATATTTCGGAAGCCTTGCTGTTTTTAATACATTAAGGGCAGAACGCCGATATCTGGAAACACAAAGAAAGAGTAACCAATTTCCTGATTTTGATGTTATGTGTTTGTATATTTCGGAAGCCTTGCTGTTTTTAATACATTAAGGGCAGAACGCCGATATCTGGAAACACAAAGAAAGAGTAACCAATTTCCTGATTTTGATGTTATGTGTTTGTATATTTCCTGATTTTGATGTTATGTGTTTGTATATTTCGGAAGCCTTGCTGTTTTTAATACATTAAGGGCAGAACGCCGATATCTGGAAACACAAAGAAAGAGTATCCAATTTCCTGATTTTGATGTTATGTGTTTGTATATTTCCTGATTTTGATGTTATGTGTTTGTATATTTCGGAAGCCTTGCTGTTTTTAATACATTAAGGGCAGAACGCCGATATCTGGAAACACAAAGAAAGAGTAACCAATTTCCTGATTTTGATGTTATGTGTTTGTATATTTCGGAAGCCTTGCTGTTTTTAATACATTAAGGGCAGAACGCCGATATCTGGAAACACAAAGAAAGAGTAACCAATTTCCTGATTTTGATGTTATGTGTTTGTATATTTCCTGATTTTGATGTTATGTGTTTGTATATTTCAGAAGCCTTGCTGTTTTTAATACATTAAGGGCAGAACGCCGATATCTGGAAACACAAAGAAAGAGTATCCAATTTCCTGATTTTGATGTTATGTGTTTGTATATTTCGGAAGCCTTGCTGTTTTTAATACATTAAGGGCAGAACGCCGATATCTGGAAACACAAAGAAAGAGTAACCAATTTCCTGATTTTGATGTTATGTGTTTGTATATTTCCTGATTTTGATGTTATGTGTTTGTATATTTCGGAAGCCTTGCTGTTTTTAATACATTAAGGGCAGAACGCCGATATCTGGAAACACAAAGAAAGAGTAACCAATTTCCTGATTTTGATGTTATGTGTTTGTATATTTCCTGATTTTGATGTTATGTGTTTGTATATTTCGGAAGCCTTGCTGTTTTTAATACATTAAGGGCAGAACGCCGATATCTGGAAACACAAAGAAAGAGTAACCAATTTCCTGATTTTGATGTTATGTGTTTGTATATTTCGGAAGCCTTGCTGTTTTTAATACATTAAGGGCAGAACGCCGATATCTGGAAACACAAAGAAAGAGTAACCAATTTCCTGATTTTGATGTTATGTGTTTGTATATTTCCTGATTTTGATGTTATGTGTTTGTATATTTCAGAAGCCTTGCTGTTTTTAATACATTAAGGGCAGAACGCCGATATCTGGAAACACAAAGAAAGAGTATCCAATTTCCTGATTTTGATGTTATGTGTTTGTATATTTCGGAAGCCTTGCTGTTTTTAATACATTAAGGGCAGAACGCCGATATCTGGAAACACAAAGATAGAGTAACCAATTTCCTGATTTTGATGTTATGTGTTTGTATATTTCCTGATTTTGATGTTATGTGTTTGTATATTTCCTGATTTTGATGTTATGTGTTTGTATAATTCCCGATTTTGATGTTATGTGTTTGTATATTTCCTGATTTTGATGTTATGTGTTTGTATATTTCCTGATTTTGATGTTATGTGTTTGTATATTTCCTGATTTTGATGTTATGTGTTTGTATATTTCCTGATTTTGATGTTATGTGTTTGTATATTTCCCGATTTTGATGTTATGTGTTTGTATATTTCCTGATTTTGATGTTATGTGTTTGTATATTTCCTGATTTTGATGTTATGTGTTTGTATATTTCCTGATTTTGATGTTATGTGTTTGTATATTTCGGAAGCCTTGCTGTTTTTAATACATTAAGGGCAGAACGCCGATATCTGGAAACACAAAGAAAGAGTAACCAATTTCCTGATTTTGATGTTATGTGTTTGTATATTTCCTGATTTTGATGTTATGTGTTTGTATATTTCCTGATTTTGATGTTATGTGTTTGTATATTTCCTGATTTTGATGTTATGTGTTTGTATATTTCGGAAGCCTTGCTGTTTTTAATACATTAAGGGCAGAACGCCGATATCTGGAAACACAAAGAAAGAGTAACCAATTTCCTGATTTTGATGTTATGTGTTTGTATATTTCCTGATTTTGATGTTATGTGTTTGTATATTTCGGAAGCCTTGCTGTTTTTAATACATTAAGGGCAGAACGCCGATATCTGGAAACACAAAGAAAGAGTAACCAATTTCCTGATTTTGATGTTATGTGTTTGTATATTTCCTGATTTTGATGTTATGTGTTTGTATATTTCAGAAGCCTTGCTGTTTTTAATACATTAAGGGCAGAACGCCGATACCTGGAAACACAAAGAAAGAGTAACCAATTTCCTGATTTTGATGTTATGTGTTTGTATATTTCGGAAGCCTTGCTGTTTTTAATACATTAAGGGCAGAACGCCGATATCTGGAAACACAAAGAAAGAGTAACCAATTTCCTGATTTTGATGTTATGTGTTTGTATATTTCGGAAGCCTTGCTGTTTTTAATACATTAAGGGCAGAACGCCGATATCTGGAAACACAAAGAAAGAGTAACCAATTTCCTGATTTTGATGTTATGTGTTTGTATATTTCGGAAGCCTTGCTGTTTTTAATACATTAAGGGCAGAACGCCGATATCTGGAAACACAAAGAAAGAGTAACCAATTTCCTGATTTTGATGTTATGTGTTTGTATATTTCCTGATTTTGATGTTATGTGTTTGTATATTTCGGAAGCCTTGCTGTTTTTAATACATTAAGGGCAGAACGCCGATATCTGGAAACACAAAGAAAGAGTAACCAATTTCCTGATTTTGATGTTATGTGTTTGTATATTTCGGAAGCCTTGCTGTTTTTAATACATTAAGGGCAGAACGCCGATATCTGGAAACACAAAGAAAGAGTAACCAATTTCCTGATTTTGATGTTATGTGTTTGTATATTTCCTGATTTTGATGTTATGTGTTTGTATATTTCGGAAGCCTTGCTGTTTTTAATACATTAAGGGCAGAACGCCGATATCTGGAAACACAAAGAAAGAGTAACCAATTTCCTGATTTTGATGTTATGTGTTTGTATATTTCGGAAGCCTTGCTGTTTTTAATACATTAAGGGCAGAACGCCGATATCTGGAAACACAAAGAAAGAGTAACCAATTTCCTGATTTTGATGTTATGTGTTTGTATATTTCGGAAGCCTTGCTGTTTTTAATACATTAAGGGCAGAACGCCGATATCTGGAAACACAAAGAAAGAGTAACCAATTTCCTGATTTTGATGTTATGTGTTTGTATATTTCCTGATTTTGATGTTATGTGTTTGTATATTTCCTGATTTTGATGTTATGTGTTTGTATATTTCCTGATTTTGATGTTATGTGTTTGTATATTTCGGAAGCCTTGCTGTTTTTAATACATTAAGGGCAGAACGCCGATATCTGGAAACACAAAGAAAGAGTAACCAATTTCCTGATTTTGATGTTATGTGTTTGTATATTTCCTGATTTTGATGTTATGTGTTTGTATATTTCGGAAGCCTTGCTGTTTTTAATACATTAAGGGCAGAACGCCGATATCTGGAAACACAAAGAAAGAGTAACCAATTTCCTGATTTTGATGTTATGTGTTTGTATATTTCCTGATTTTGATGTTATGTGTTTGTATATTTCGGAAGCCTTGCTGTTTTTAATACATTAAGGGCAGAACGCCGATATCTGGAAACACAAAGAAAGAGTATCCAATTTCCTGATTTTGATGTTATGTGTTTGTATATTTCCTGATTTTGATGTTATGTGTTTGTATATTTCGGAAGCCTTGCTGTTTTTAATACATTAAGGGCAGAACGCCGATATCTGGAAACACAAAGAAAGAGTAACCAATTTCCTGATTTTGATGTTATGTGTTTGTATATTTCGGAAGCCTTGCTGTTTTTAATACATTAAGGGCAGAACGCCGATATCTGGAAACACAAAGAAAGAGTAACCAATTTCCTGATTTTGATGTTATGTGTTTGTATATTTCCTGATTTTGATGTTATGTGTTTGTATATTTCGGAAGCCTTGCTGTTTTTAATACATTAAGGGCAGAACGCCGATATCTGGAAACACAAAGAAAGAGTATCCAATTTCCTGATTTTGATGTTATGTGTTTGTATATTTCGGAAGCCTTGCTGTTTTTAATACATTAAGGGCAGAACGCCGATATCTGGAAACACAAAGAAAGAGTAACCAATTTCCTGATTTTGATGTTATGTGTTTGTATATTTCCTGATTTTGATGTTATGTGTTTGTATATTTCCTGATTTTGATGTTATGTGTTTGTATATTTCCTGATTTTGATGTTATGTGTTTGTATATTTCGGAAGCCTTGCTGTTTTTAATACATTAAGGGCAGAACGCCGATATCTGGAAACACAAAGAAAGAGTAACCAATTTCCTGATTTTGATGTTATGTGTTTGTATATTTCCTGATTTTGATGTTATGTGTTTGTATGTTTCGGAAGCCTTGCTGTTTTTAATACATTAAGGGCAGAACGCCGATATCTGGAAACACAAAGAAAGAGTAACCAATTTCCTGATTTTGATGTTATGTGTTTGTATATTTCCTGATTTTGATGTTATGTGTTTGTATATTTCAGAAGCCTTGCTGTTTTTAATACATTAAGGGCAGAACGCCGATACCTGGAAACACAAAGAAAGAGTAACCAATTTCCTGATTTTGATGTTATGTGTTTGTATATTTCGGAAGCCTTGCTGTTTTTAATACATTAAGGGCAGAACGCCGATATCTGGAAACACAAAGAAAGAGTAACCAATTTCCTGATTTTGATGTTATGTGTTTGTATATTTCGGAAGCCTTGCTGTTTTTAATACATTAAGGGCAGAACGCCGATATCTGGAAACACAAAGAAAGAGTAACCAATTTCCTGATTTTGATGTTATGTGTTTGTATATTTCGGAAGCCTTGCTGTTTTTAATACATTAAGGGCAGAACGCCGATATCTGGAAACACAAAGAAAGAGTAACCAATTTCCTGATTTTGATGTTATGTGTTTGTATATTTCGGAAGCCTTGCTGTTTTTAATACATTAAGGGCAGAACGCCGATATCTGGAAACACAAAGAAAGAGTAACCAATTTCCTGATTTTGATGTTATGTGTTTGTATATTTCCTGATTTTGATGTTATGTGTTTGTATATTTCCTGATTTTGATGTTATGTGTTTGTATATTTCCTGATTTTGATGTTATGTGTTTGTATATTTCGGAAGCCTTGCTGTTTTTAATACATTAAGGGCAGAACGCCGATATCTGGAAACACAAAGAAAGAGTAACCAATTTCCTGATTTTGATGTTATGTGTTTGTATATTTCCTGATTTTGATGTTATGTGTTTGTATATTTCGGAAGCCTTGCTGTTTTTAATACATTAAGGGCAGAACGCCGATATCTGGAAACACAAAGAAAGAGTAACCAATTTCCTGATTTTGATGTTATGTGTTTGTATATTTCCTGATTTTGATGTTATGTGTTTGTATATTTCGGAAGCCTTGCTGTTTTTAATACATTAAGGGCAGAACGCCGATATCTGGAAACACAAAGAAAGAGTATCCAATTTCCTGATTTTGATGTTATGTGTTTGTATATTTCCTGATTTTGATGTTATGTGTTTGTATATTTCGGAAGCCTTGCTGTTTTTAATACATTAAGGGCAGAACGCCGATATCTGGAAACACAAAGAAAGAGTAACCAATTTCCTGATTTTGATGTTATGTGTTTGTATATTTCGGAAGCCTTGCTGTTTTTAATACATTAAGGGCAGAACGCCGATATCTGGAAACACAAAGAAAGAGTAACCAATTTCCTGATTTTGATGTTATGTGTTTGTATATTTCCTGATTTTGATGTTATGTGTTTGTATATTTCGGAAGCCTTGCTGTTTTTAATACATTAAGGGCAGAACGCCGATATCTGGAAACACAAAGAAAGAGTATCCAATTTCCTGATTTTGATGTTATTTGTTTGTATATTTCCTGATTTTGATGTTATGTGTTTGTATATTTCGGAAGCCTTGCTGTTTTTAATACATTAAGGGCAGAACGCCGATATCTGGAAACACAAAGAAAGAGTAACCAATTTCCTGATTTTGATGTTATGTGTTTGTATATTTCGGAAGCCTTGCTGTTTTTAATACATTAAGGGCAGAACGCCGATATCTGGAAACACAAAGAAAGAGTAACCAATTTCCTGATTTTGATGTTATGTGTTTGTATATTTCGGAAGCCTTGCTGTTTTTAATACATTAAGGGCAGAACGCCGATATCTGGAAACACAAAGAAAGAGTAACCAATTTCCTGATTTTGATGTTATGTGTTTGTATATTTCGGAAGCCTTGCTGTTTTTAATACATTAAGGGCAGAACGCCGATATCTGGAAACACAAAGAAAGAGTAACCAATTTCCTGATTTTGATGTTATGTGTTTGTATATTTCCTGATTTTGATGTTATGTGTTTGTATATTTCGGAAGCCTTGCTGTTTTTAATACATTAAGGGCAGAACGCCGATATCTGGAAACACAAAGAAAGAGTAACCAATTTCCTGATTTTGATGTTATGTGTTTGTATATTTCCTGATTTTGATGTTATGTGTTTGTATATTTCAGAAGCCTTGCTGTTTTTAATACATTAAGGGCAGAACGCCGATATCTGGAAACACAAAGAAAGAGTAACCAATTTTTATTGTACATTGTTTTAGCAAGTACTCCATAACATACATTGTTTTAGCAAGTACTCCATAACATACATTGTTTTAGCAAGTACTCCATAACATACATTGTTTTAGCAAGTACTCCATAACATACATTGTTTTAGCAAGTACTCCATAACATACATTGTTTTAGCAAGTACTCCATAACATACATTGTTTTAGCAAGTACTCCATAACATACATTGTTTTAGCAAGTACTCCATAACATACATTGTTTTAGCAAGTACTCCATAACATACATTGTTTTAGCAAGTACTCCATAACATACATTGTTTTAGCAAGTACTCCATAACATACATTGTTTTAGCAAGTACTCCATAACATACATTGTTTTAGCAAGTACTCCATAACATACATTGTTTTAGCAAGTACTCCATAACATACATTGTTTTAGCAAGTACTCCATAACATACATTGTTTTAGCAAGTACTCCATAACATACATTGTTTTAGCAAGTACTCCATAACATACATTGTTTTAGCAAGTACTCCATAACATACATTGTTTTAGCAAGTACTCCATAACATACATTGTTTTAGCAAGTACTCCATAACATACATTGTTTTAGCAAGTACTCCATAACATACATTGTTTTAGCAAGTACTCCATAACATACATTGTTTTAGCAAGTACTCCATATCATACATTGTTTTAGCAAGTACTCCATAACATACATTGTTTTAGCAAGTACTCCATAACATACATTGTTTTAGCAAGTACTCCATAACATACATTGTTTTAGCAAGTACTCCATAACATACATTGTTTTAGCAAGTACTCCATAACATACATTGTTTTAGCAAGTACTCCATAACATACATTGTTTTAGCAAGTACTCCATAACATACATTGTTTTAGCAAGTACTCCATAACATACATTGTTTTAGCAAGTACTCCATAACATACATTGTTTTAGCAAGTACTCCATAACATACATTGTTTTAGCAAGTACTCCATAACATACATTGTTTTAGCAAGTACTCCATAACATACATTGTTTTAGCAAGTACTCCATAACATACATTGTTTTAGCAAGTACTCCATAACATACATTGTTTTAGCAAGTACTCCATAACATACATTGTTTTAGCAAGTACTCCATAACATACATTGTTTTAGCAAGTACTCCATAACATACATTGTTTTAGCAAGTACTCCATAACATACATTGTTTTAGCAAGTACTCCATAACATACATTGTTTTAGCAAGTACTCCATAACATACATTGTTTTAGCAAGTACTCCATAACATATATTGTTTTAGCAAGTACTCCATAACATACATTGTTTTAGCAAGTACTCCATAACATACATTGTTTTAGCAAGTACTCCATAACATACATTGTTTTAGCAAGTACTCCATAACATACATTGTTTTAGCAAGTACTCCATAACATACATTGTTTTAGCAAGTACTCCATAACATACATTGTTTTAGCAAGTACTCCATAACATACATTGTTTTAGCAAGTACTCCATAACATACATTGTTTTAGCAAGTACTCCATAACATACATTGTTTTAGCAAGTACTCCATAACATACATTGTTTTAGCAAGTACTCCATAACATACATTGTTTTAGCAAGTACTCCATAACATACATTGTTTTAGCAAGTACTCCATAACATACATTGTTTTAGCAAGTACTCCATAACATACATTGTTTTAGCAAGTACTCCATATCATACATTGTTTTAGCAAGTACTCCATAACATACATTGTTTTAGCAAGTACTCCATAACATACATTGTTTTAGCAAGTACTCCATAACATACATTGTTTTAGCAAGTACTCCATAACATACATTGTTTTAGCAAGTACTCCATAACATACATTGTTTTAGCAAGTACTCCATAACATACATTGTTTTAGCAAGTACTCCATAACATACATTGTTTTAGCAAGTACTCCATAACATACATTGTTTTAGCAAGTACTCCATAACATACATTGTTTTAGCAAGTACTCCATAACATACATTGTTTTAGCAAGTACTCCATAACATACATTGTTTTAGCAAGTACTCCATAACATACATTGTTTTAGCAAGTACTCCATAACATACATTGTTTTAGCAAGTACTCCATAACATACATTGTTTTAGCAAGTACTCCATAACATACATTGTTTTAGCAAGTACTCCATAACATACATTGTTTTAGCAAGTACTCCATAACATACATTGTTTTAGCAAGTACTCCATAACATACATTGTTTTAGCAAGTACTCCATAACATACATTGTTTTAGCAAGTACTCCATAACATACATTGTTTTAGCAAGAACTCCATAACATACATTGTTTTAGCAAGTACTCCATAACATACATTGTTTTAGCAAGTACTCCATAACATACATTGTTTTAGCAAGTACTCCATAACATACATTGTTTTAGCAAGTACTCCATATCATACATTGTTTTAGCAAGTACTCCATAACATACATTGTTTTAGCAAGTACTCCATAACATACATTGTTTTAGCAAGTACTCCATAACATACATTGTTTTAGCAAGTACTCCATAACATACATTGTTTTAGCAAGTACTCCATAACATACATTGTTTTAGCAAGTACTCCATATCATACATTGTTTTAGCAAGTACTCCATAACATACATTGTTTTAGCAAGTACTCCATAACATACATTGTTTTAGCAAGTACTCCATAACATGGGTCGAAGTATATCGTTTTAGACAGCGAATAAGTAGTTCCAACATTTCATTTTAAACTGGTTTTATATATTCGACTTAAATTTTCTATTTCAGAACTTCTTTCTTGACTTATAAAGATACTTGTTTTAAGTCAAGCCCATGTCAAACTATCGAATATGGAAAATCTCGATTTTCAGATTGGAGACTTTGCTCTTGGATTGTGTTAGATACGGCTTGTCACAACTCTTGGATTGTGGAGGATACGGCTTGTCACAACTCTTGGATTGTGGAGGATACGGCTTGCCACAACTCTAGCCCCTGTAGAATAGCCTTTAATGCCTTAAATAAAGTATGGAATAATTTATTTTTAATTTTAACGTCCATTTATTATTAACTAAGAATTTTAAGACGGGTTATCTATAGGTTACCACCCTTTTCTACCCAGCATAGGGCTGATGCCTTTTCTTTAAGTATCGAATAAGATATATTTTATATATATTATTTCGTCAATTCATGGAATAAGTTCGTTCGTTAGTTTGCTCCGATTTGCATATTCGATAGTTTCACATGGTAGAGACGAGATTATGAATGGTTTGAACATTTATTCATAAATTCAGAGAAACGAAATTTAAATTGTTATGTAGCTTTTGGTAAAACGACATTTCCACGACTAAACATTTGAGGATTTAGTTTCTTAAAATACTTATTTTAGTGTTTATTATGCTTATATCATATATTTTATACGCCTTTAAATGATGCAGGGGGACAGGATTTATTCTAAATACAGGATTTCAAAATAGTTTAAATTTTTCCCAGTATCGAGCACTTGGGGGTCTAGAATACTAACAATCTATAACATGGAATAGTTACCCAATTAAAACGCTAATACAACCCAAAAACATTATTTTTTCTGAACTAAGTGTTCTCAATTAATTTATTAATTTAAGGTTTTTAAGGGAGCCCCTCCCTTCCTTACGCCTATGAAGGAAAGTCAATAAAGACAATAAAATAGAATCTGTAAGAAAGACAGGATAGTGGATGGAAGCAAGACCATCGAGACTTGTTATTGACTCACCGACCCGGGAATAAGTGAAGGAGTTAGTTGGAAATGGTGGTCAAGAGTCAACCAGCTGTGAAATCAGCTCTCATCGATAACAAACAGATTCAGTTTCGCTTCAAAGGTTTGATAAAATACTCGAATGCAAAAACCTGGAAGCAAAAATAGACTATGATTCATCGATCAAGGATGTTTTTAGCGCGGTTCCTCCCTACCTCTATAGGGAGGAAACCCGCTTATAAGGTTGACCTCATGGCGCAATCCGGAAGTCCCGACTAGAAAATTTAATGTTTCAGATCCCATAGATCAATAATATCAAATTTGATATATGTCGAATATGTTTCAAATATATATATATATATATATATATATATATATATATATATATATATATATATAAATAAATATATATGTTTTGTTTTAAGTTACTTCGCTGGGGTTGAAATGATTGATTTGTGAGACGGCTTCTCTCTCCAGCGGTGATTTTCCTCTCCTTACTGCAATATTTCGTCGGGTTCATCTCCCACTTCTTCAGGCTGCTATGTGTCGTCCTCGGTGGTTGTCAAGGGAATGATTTTTTTCCCGGAATTTCCCTCCTTTATAGCCCTGCTTCGTAGACTATGCGGGCCAATGGTGTAGGGGGTCCGACCCCCCCGGTAGCCCACGGACCCCCTACACCATTGGCCCGCATAGTCTACGAAGCAGGGCTATAAAGGAGGGAAATTCCGGGAAAAAAATCATTCCCTTGACAACCACCGAGGACGACACATAGCAGCCTGAAGAAGTGGGAGATGAACCCGACGAAGTATTGCAGTAAGGAGAGGAAAATCACCGCTGGAGAGAGAAGCCGTCTCACAAATCAATCATAAATATATATATGTGTGGTGTGTATATATATATATATATATATATATATATATATATATATATATATTTGTCTGTTCGCGGCCAAATTTTGATGAAATTTGGTACAAAAATCTTTCGTCTAATTTGAAAGGTCTAGTTTGCTAACCATCAGAATCCGCCCACCGGAAGATACTTTTTTGAGCGACATTCGCGCAAAAAAAATCGTAACGCTTACGTTTACGAGTTCATAAAATTGCACGCACGTACTCGTTTTATAGGCTTCTTAACGTAGAAAAATAAATGAACCCATTTTTATAGCGATATCTGTAATTGTTTAAAAAAAAAACACACATTGAAACACCTATTTTTCCAAACTACTTTTCAGTTTGGGTTTTCAGGGACGATTAATTCAGTTGGACCTTGTTCCGCTCGTTTCATATTCATCTAATCTATGATAGGTAAATTTTGGCTTAGTTTGGAGTTAAGGTAGTACTAGAAATAAAATATTTCATTAACAGGCATGAAATGTTTTGGGATTTTCGTATATTATCGAAATATCTCGAAAACAGTTGGGAAATCGTGGTAAGTGGAAGGTTGCCACACGAAAGCTTACTAAATTCTTTAGAAAAAAAGGCTCCAACGTAATTTTTGATTGGGCGATGTCAATCCCAGAAATAAGGACTTGAAATTGTTAGTACTGCTCTTTTGAAGGAGTCTGTTTACCTAACGCTTTAACTGGTTGTAGCCTATTTTAATTGCATTTAACAGCAAAACGATAATTTGACTAAAACAAGGTAAGAAAATGTGAAACGTTGTTTATAACAACACTATATAGTGTTTCCAAGAGTGAACGTTGAGAGGTTGCGGAAAGTCGCCATCATACTCTCAGGTTCCTGTTGTGGCGCCTTAAATATATTTTATCTTGGATCACAACCAATCAGAACTGTGAGAAATGCAACTGCTTAATGTTTGAACAAGTTATTTATTATTTTGTACATAAGAAAGAAGTGGACTGTAGTAGATTTGTAACACAGATGTAGGAATAATAGTTAAAAACATATTGAAATAATTTGGCTGCATAAATGTTCCAAATTCAGGTTATGACATCTTCTCCCCCCGCCAAGAGTGCTTCTGTCCTAGGTTATGACATCTTCTCCCCCCGCCAAGAGTGCTTCTGCCCTACGTTATGACATCTTCTCCCCCCGCCAAGAGTGCTTCTGTCCTAGGTTATGACATCTTCTCCCCCCGCCAAGAGTGCTTCTGTCCTAGGTTATGACATCTTCTCCCCCCGCCAAGAGTGCTTCTGTCCTAGGTTATGACATCTTCTCCCCCCGCCAAGAGTGCTTCTGTCCTATGTTATGACATCTTCTCCGCCCGCCAAGAGTGCTTCTGTCCTAGGTAATGACATCTTCTCCCCCCGCCAAGAGTGCTTGTGTCCTACGTTATGACATCTTCTCCCCCCGCCAAGAGTGCTTCTGTCCTAGGTTATGACATCTTCTCCCCCCGCCAAGAGTGCTTCTGTCCTAGGTTATGACATCTTCTCTCCCCGCCAAGAGTGCTTCTGTCCTAGGTTATGACATCTTCTCCCCCCGCCAAGAGTGCTTCTGTCCTAGGTTATGACATCTTCTCCCCCCCGCCAAGAGTGCTTCTGTCCTAGGCTATGACATCTTCTCCCCCCGCCAAGAGTGCTTCTGTCCTAGATTATGACATCTTCTCCCCCCGCCAAGAGTGCTTCTGTCCTAGGTTATGACATCTTTTCCCCCCGCCAAGAGTGCTTCTGTCCTAGGTTATGACATCTTCTCCCCCCGCCAAGAGTGCTTCTGTCCTAGGTTATGACATCTTCTCCCCCCGCCAAGAGTGCTTCTGTCCTAGGTTATGACATCTTCTCCCCCCGCCAAGAGTGCTTCTGTCCTAGGTTATGACATCTTTTCCCCCCGCCAAGAGTGCTTCTGTCCTAGGTTATGACATCTTCTCCCCCCGCCAAGAGTGCTTCTGTCCTAGGTTATGACATCTTCTCCCCCCGCCAAGAGTGCTTCTGTCCTATGTTATGACATCTTCTCTCCCCGCCAAGAGTGCTTCTGTCCTAGGTAATGACATCTTCTCCCCCCGCCAAGAGTGCTTCTGTCCTATGTTATGACATCTTCTCCCCCCGCCAAGAGTGCTTCTGTCCTAGGTTATGAGATCTTCTCCCCCCGCCAAGAGTGCTTCTGTCCTAGGTTATGACATCTTCTCTCCCCGCCAAGAGTGCTTCTGTCCTATGTTATGACATCTTCTCCCCCCGCCAAGAGTGCTTCTGTCCTAGGTTATGACATCTTCTCTCCCCGCCAAGAGTGCTTCTGTGCTAGGTTAAGACATCTTCTCCCCCCGCCAAGAGTGCTTCTGTCCTATGTTTGCTGATCGAAGCTGGTCCGCATGCTTCTTTTTAATTCTTCCGTCATAAGAGTATGGAGCGGTTCTGTTCCGTGTGTGTTCTAACACCGAAACCTCGATATTTAGACTTCCGGTCCTGATACAGCATCTGCTTGACCAGTGTCTTGTCAATGTTCCGGGATAAATCAGGTTTCAGTAAACCAAAAGAAGTTCTGAGTCTTCTACTACAAAAAACTTCTCCTGGTGTCCTACCGGTTGTTTGTTCAGACGAACACCGGTAAGTAAAATCTAACTGCTGCACTCGAGTTTCCTGGAGATTTGTCTTGGTTAACGGTATGTCGTCTGACCGTAGGTTCAATAAATTCCCCCTTTTTGGATGGCCTGCATGTTCCACGTTTGAAGCGTCTGTTGGAAGCAAAGTACATAAAGTGGCTCCTGGTGGTAATGGGAGACGAAAAGCGAGAACCCAATCCAGCCCAAATAATAGGACATCTTCGCCTTTTAATGGTTGTAGAAGTTTATTGATTTGTATGTGCTTAAAACATTATCCTCGTCGCCAATGTGAGAAATGCAACTGCTTAAGGCTTGAACAAGTTATTTATTATTTTGTACATAAGAAAGAAGTGGGGTCTCCCGTGGTCTAATGGTTAGCGCATTGGATTCATAAGCGGGAGATGGTGGGTTCGATCCCCACCTCCGGCAGGAATTGTCTCATCCCACGGAAAATTCCTCGCTGCACCCTGGATGTCAGCGCTAATGACCTTGGTGTAGATCCGCCGCAAAAAAAAAAAATAAAATAAAAAAAAAATAAGTGGACTGTAGTAGATTTGTAACACAGATGTAGGAATAATAGTTGAAAACATATTGAAATAATTTGGCTGCATAAATGTTCCAAATCAGGTTATGACAAGAACCTACCAATAACTGCTTCTAATCGTTTGCTAATGACACTAAGAATAAGAACGGAACCGCGCTAAGATGACGCAGTTCCTGCGATTTGGGCTTTTTTTGTTTAGACTTAGGGCCTCTACTTCCATCTCTTTCCAAGTCCTGTCGAGGGATATTTACATAGAAATATGATAAACTTAGGGCCTCTACTTCCATCTCCTTCCAAGTCCTGTCGAGGGATACTTACATAGAAATATGATAAACTTAGGGCCTCTACTTCCATCTCCTTCCAAATCCTGTCGAGGGATACTTACATAGATATATGATAAACTTAGGGCCTCTACTTCCATCTCCTTCCAAGTCCTGTCGAGGGATATTTACATAGAAATATGATAAACTTAGGGCCTCTACTTCCATCTCCTTCCAAGTCCTGTCGAGGGATATTTACATAGAAATATGATAAACTTAGGGCCTCTACCTCCATCTCCTTCCAAGTCCTGTCGAGGGGTATTTACATAGAAATATGATAAACTTAGGGCCTCTACTTCCATCTCCTTCCAAGTCCTGTCGAGGGGTATTTACATAGAAATATGATAAACTTAGGGCCTCTACTTCCATCTCCTTCCAAGTCCTGTCGAGGGATATTTACATAGAAATATGATAAACTTAGGGCCTCTACATCCATCTCCTTCCAAGTCCTGTCGAGGGATATTTACATAGAAATATGATAAACTTAGGGCCTCTACTTCCATCTCCTTCCAAGTCCTGTCGAGGGATATTTACATAGAAATATGATAAACTTAGGGCCTCTACTTCCATCTCCTTCCAAGTCCTGTCGAGGGATATTTACATAGAAATATGATAAACTTAGGGCCTCTACTTCCATCTCCTTCCAAGTCCTGTCGAGGGATATTTACATAGAAATATGATAAACTTAGGGCCTCTACTTCCATCTCCTTCCAAGTCCTGTCGAGGGATATTTACATAGAAATATGATAAACTTAGGGCCTCTACATCCATCTCCTTCCAAGTCCTGTCGAGGGATATTTACATAGAAATATGATAAACTTAGGGCCTCTACTTCCATCTCCTTCCAAGTCCTGTCGAGGGATATTTACATAGAAATATGATAAACTTAGGGCCTCTACTTCCATCTCCTTCCAAGTCCTGTCGAGGGATATTTACATAGAAATATGATAAACTTAGGGCCTCTACATCCATCTCCTTCCAAGTCCTGTCGAGGGATATTTACATAGAAATATGATAAACTTAGGGCCTGTACATCCATCTCCTTCCAAGTCCTGTCGAGGGATATTTACATAGAAATATGATAAACTAAGGGCCTCTACTTCCATCTCCTTCCAAGTCCTGTCGAGGGATATTTACATAGAAATATGATAAACTAAGGGCCTCTACTTCCATCTCCTTCCAAGTCCTGTCGAGGGATATTTACATAGAAATATGATAAACTTAGGGCCTCTACTTCCATCTCCTTCCAAATCCTGTCGAGGGATACTTACATAGATATATGATAAACTTAGGGCCTCTACTTCCATCTCCTTCCAAGTCCTGTCGAGGGATATTTACATAGAAATATGATAAACTTAGGGCCTCTACTTCCATCTCCTTCCAAGTCTTGTCGAGGGATATTTACATAGAAATATGATAAACTTAGGGCCTCTACATCCATCTCCTTCCAAATCCTGTCGAGGGATACTTACATAGATATATGATAAACTTAGGGCCTCTACTTCCATCTCCTTCCAAGTCTTGTCGAGGGATATTTACATAGAAATATGATAAACTTAGGGCCTCTACTTCCATCTCCTTCCAAGTCCTGTCGAGGGATATTTACATAGAAATATGATAAACTTAGGGCCTCTACTTCCATCTCCTTCCAAGTCCTGTCGAGGGATATTTACATAGAAATATGATAAACTTAGGGCCTCTACTTCCATCTCCTTCCAAGTCCTGTCGAGGGATATTTACATAGAAATATGATAAACTTAGGGCCTCTACATCCATCTCCTTCCAAGTCCTGTCGAGGGATATTTACATAGAAATATGATAAACTTAGGGCCTGTACATCCATCTCCTTCCAAGTCCTGTCGAGGGATATTTACATAGAAATATGATAAACTAAGGGCCTCTACTTCCATCTCCTTCCAAGTCCTGTCGAGGGATATTTACATAGAAATATGATAAACTTAGGGCCTCTACTTCCATCTCCTTCCAAGTCCTGTCGAGGGATATTTACATAGAAATATGATAAACTTAGGGCCTCTACTTCCATCTCCTTCCAAGTCCTGTCGAGGGATATTTACATAGAAATATGATAAACTTAGGGCCTCTACTTCCATCTCCTTCCAAGTCCTGTCGAGGGATATTTACATAGAAATATGATAAACTTAGGGCCTGTACATCCATCTCCTTCCAAGTCCTGTCGAGGGATATTTACATAGAAATATGATAAACTAAGGGCCTCTACTTCCATCTCCTTCCAAGTCCTGTCGAGGGATATTTACATAGAAATATGATAAACTTAGGGCCTCTACTTCCATCTCCTTCCAAGTCCTGTCGAGGGATATTTACATAGAAATATGATAAACTTAGGGCCTCTACTTCCATCTCCTTCCAAGTCCTGTCGAGGGATATTTACATAGAAATATGATAAACTAAGGGCCTCTACTTCCATCTCCTTCCAAGTCCTGTCGAGGGATATTTACATAGAAATATGATAAACTAAGGGCCTCTACTTCCATCTCCTTCCAAGTCCTGTCGAGGGATACTTACATAGAAATATGATAAACTTAGGGCCTCTACTTCCATCTCCTTCCAAGTCCTGTCGAGAGATATTTACATAGAAATATGATAAACTCATTTAAATAATAATCAATATGAGGATAGTAATATTTACATCATGTAAAAACAAACAGAACTTTCTTTAGGAGGTAAAGGTATCTGATACCTGAACGTACGGCACACTAGGGAGATAGTGTGGTCAGTACTATTCTCCGGCCGCCTGATTTTCCACTTTCCAGGTCTCCATTAATAAGTTAATTAACTGCTGTGCCTAGGGAGGATCTGGGACCTCGAATTCGACCCACGAATAATGATACTGATGTGGATATATACATAAATTTTTGTTCACTTCCTAGCAGTCTCAAAAAGTGTCTGATTTGAATGAAATTTAGTACAGAAATATTAGTCGACACTTCCGAATCGACGATATAAGCATGTTTCTTCCCGATGGACGAAGGAGGTATCGCGCTGTAAACGTAAAGGTGTGCGTTGCGAGGCGATACGTGTGACGGAAGGAAGTGGTGTCGTGTCTGTAGACCACTTCCTATCACGATAGTCCTCAACTCTTGTGGTTTCTCATCTAATTACCTCGTTGCTCGCGATCAAACAGTCTGCTCGTAGGCTTGTCGTATTGTCCGAAACACCGCAGTGATCTGTCTGAAAGGGCGTTAGGCTGAGAATACACGCTAGTGGGAATCGGATTGACAGCTTGTAGTTCTCTTGCTGTCCACATCTAGACTCGAAATGTCAAACCAATTACATTTATCTATGTTTTGATTTGTTCCATATGTTTAGTTAGGGCTTAAGTCCTTCAATTGTTACTTTTTTTTACTATATTTTTTTGGGGGGCTTAAATGCTTCCTTAACTAATCAAAAATGATATTCAAGAGTGTTTATGTTTGGGAGACAGTTTTTAAATGTGCCAAAAATTCGATTTTTCAACTAAGATACCAATAAATTTCAAAATTAAAAACCATTTTCTTAATCTTTATTTCAAGAAATTATACAGTACATATACTGTAAACTCTATTTTTAAACCGAGTGATATGCATCTTCAATTCTCACCCGATCAACTTCAAGTTTCAACTGCAACTTCCTATTGATATTTGCTAGTAAATTACAACGGGAGTTTTCGATTCAATGAATTATAACGATTTAATGATCGAATTTCGACAGATTTTTTAATAGAAAATGAAGAATTGTTCACCATTTTTGTAAAAATTAATATTCCTTATAAATCCTATATACTTTTATAGATTTTACCATCTTCTTTCAAAATGGAAGACTCCGTGACATTCCTTCGCCTAGTGACATTTAGAAAACTCGGAATAGATATGGCTAATACTTCAGAAAAAAATCTACACCTAGACCAGTTAAATATTGAAGAAAAGTGGTATTAAGCAAAGAAATCTACACCTAGACCAGTTAAATATTGAAGAAAAGTGGTATTAAGCAAAGAAATCTACACCTAGACCAGTTAAATATTGAAGAAAAGTGGTATTAAGCAAAGAAATCTACACCTAGACCAGTTAAATATTGAAGAAAAGTGGTATTAAGCAAAGAAATCTACACCTAGACCAGTTAAATATTGAAGAAAAGTGGTATTAAGCAAAGAAATCTACACCTAGACCAGTTAAATATTGAAGAAAAGTGGTATTAAGCAAAGAAATCTACACCTAGACCAGTTAAATATTGAAGAAAAGTGGTATTAAGCAAAGAAATCTACACCTAGACCAGTTAAATATTGAAGAAAAGTGGTATTAAGCAAAGAAATCTACACCTAGACCAGTTAAATATTGAAGAAAAGTGGTATTAAGCAAAGAAATCTACACCTAGACCAGTTAAATATTGAAGAAAAGTGGTATTAAGCAAAGAAATCTACACCTAGACCAGTTAAATATTGAAGAAAAGTGGTATTAAGCAAAGAAATCTACACCTAGACCAGTTAAATATTGAAGAAAAGTGGTATTAAGCAAAGAAATCTACACCTAGACCAGTTAAATATTGAAGAAAAGTGGTATTAAGCAAAGAAATCTACACCTAGACCAGTTAAATATTGAAGAAAAGTGGTATTAAGCAAAGAAATCTACACCTAGACCAGTTAAATATTGAAGAAAAGTGGTATTAAGCAAAGAAATCTACACCTAGACCAGTTAAATATTGAAGAAAAGTGGTATTAAGCAAAGAAATCTACACCTAGACCAGTTAAATATTGAAGAAAAGTGGTATTAAGCAAAGAAATCTACACCTAGACCAGTTAAATATTGAAGAAAAGTGGTATTAAGCAAAGAAATCTACACCTAGACCAGTTAAATATTGAAGAAAAGTGGTATTAAGCAAAGAAATCTACACCTAGACCAGTTAAATATTGAAGAAAAGTGGTATTAAGCAAAGAAATCTACACCTAGACCAGTTAAATATTGAAGAAAAGTGGTATTAAGCAAAGAAATCTACACCTAGACCAGTTAAATATTGAAGAAAAGTGGTATTAAGCAAAGAAATCTACACCTAGACCAGTTAAATATTGAAGAAAAGTGGTATTAAGCAAAGAAATCTACACCTAGACCAGTTAAATATTGAAGAAAAGTGGTATTAAGCAAAGAAATCTACACCTAGACCAGTTAAATATTGAAGAAAAGTGGTATTAAGCAAAGAAATCTACACCTAGACCAGTTAAATATTGAAGAAAAGTGGTATTAAGCAAAGAAATCTACACCTAGACCAGTTAAATATTGAAGAAAAGTGGTATTAAGCAAAGAAATCTACACCTAGACCAGTTAAATATTGAAGAAAAGTGGTATTAAGCAAAGAAATCTACACCTAGACCAGTTAAATATTGAAGAAAAGTGGTATTAAGCAAAGAAATCTACACCTAGACCAGTTAAATATTGAAGAAAAGTGGTATTAAGCAAAGAAATCTACACCTAGACCAGTTAAATATTGAAGAAAAGTGGTATTAAGCAAAGAAATCTACACCTAGACCAGTTAAATATTGAAGAAAAGTGGTATTAAGCAAAGAAATCTACACCTAGACCAGTTAAATATTGAAGAAAAGTGGTATTAAGCAAAGAAATCTACACCTAGACCAGTTAAATATTGAAGAAAAGTGGTATTAAGCAAAGAAATCTACACCTAGACCAGTTAAATATTGAAGAAAAGTGGTATTAAGCAAAGAAATCTACACCTAGACCAGTTAAATATTGAAGAAAAGTGGTATTAAGCAAAGAAATCTACACCTAGACCAGTTAAATATTGAAGAAAAGTGGTATTGAGCAAAGAAATCTACACCTAGACCAGTTAAATATTGAAGAAAAGTGGTATTGAGCAAAGAAATCTACACCTAGACCAGTTAAATATTGAAGAAAAGTGGTATTGAGCAAAGAAATCTACACCTAGACCAGTTAAATATTGAAGAAAAGTGGTATTGAGCAAAGAAATCTACACCTAGACCAGTTAAATATTGAAGAAAAGTGGTATTGAGCAAAGAAATCTACACCTAGACCAGTTAAATATTGAAGAAAAGTGGTATTGAGCAAAGAAATCTACACCTAGACCAGTTAAATATTGAAGAAAAGTGGTATTGAGCAAAGAAATCTACACCTAGACCAGTTAAATATTGAAGAAAAGTGGTATTGAGCAAAGAAATCTACACCTAGACCAGTTAAATATTGAAGAAAAGTGGTATTGAGCAAAGAAATCTACACCTAGACCAGTTAAATATTGAAGAAAAGTGGTATTGAGCAAAGAAATCTACACCTAGACCAGTTAAATATTGAAGAAAAGTGGTATTGAGCAAAGAAATCTACACCTAGACCAGTTAAATATTGAAGAAAAGTGGTATTAGAGCAAAGAAATCTACACCTAGACCAGTTAAATATTGAAGAAAAGTGGTATTAAGCAAAGAAATCTACACCTAGACCAGTTAAATATTGAAGAAAAGTGGTATTAAGCAAAGAAATCTACACCTAGACCAGTTAAATATTGAAGAAAAGTGGTATTAAGCAAAGAAATCTACACCTAGACCAGTTAATTATTGAAGAAAAGTGGTATTAAGCAAAGAAATCTACACCTAGACCAGTTAAATATTGAAGAAAAGTGGTATTAAGCAAAGAAATCTACACCTAGACCAGTTAAATATTGAAGAAAAGTGGTATTAAGCAAAGAAATCTACACCTAGACCAGTTAAATATTGAAGAAAAGTGGTATTAAGCAAAGAAATCTACACCTAGACCAGTTAAATATTGAAGAAAAGTGGTTATTAAGCAAAGAAATCTACACCTAGACCAGTTAAATATTGAAGAAAAGTGGTATTAAGCAAAGAAATCTACACCTAGACCAGTTAAATATTGAAGAAAAGTGGTATTAAGCAAAGAAATCTACACCTAGACCAGTTAAATATTGAAGAAAAGTGGTATTAAGCAAAGAAATCTACACCTAGACCAGTTAAATATTGAAGAAAAGTGGTATTAAGCAAAGAAATCTACACCTAGACCAGTTAATTATTGAAGAAAAGTGGTATTAAGCAAAGAAATCTACACCTAGACCAGTTAAATATTGAAGAAAAGTGGTATTAAGCAAAGAAATCTACACCTAGACCAGTTAATTATTGAAGAAAAGTGGTATTAAGCAAAGAAATCTACACCTAGACCAGTTAAATATTGAAGAAAAGTGGTATTAAGCAAAGAAATCTACACCTAGACCAGTTAAATATTGAAGAAAAGTGGTATTAAGCAAAGAAATCTACACCTAGACCAGTTAAATATTGAAGAAAAGTGGTATTAAGCAAAGAAATCTACACCTAGACCAGTTAAATATTGAAGAAAAGTGGTATTAAGCAAAGAAATCTACACCTAGACCAGTTAAATATTGAAGAAAAGTGGTATTAAGCAAAGAAATCTACACCTAGACCAGTTAAATATTGAAGAAAAGTGGTATTAAGCAAAGAAATCTACACCTAGACCAGTTAAATATTGAAGGAAAAGTGGTATTAAGCAAAGAAATCTACACCTAGACCAGTAAATATTGAAGAAAAGTGGTATTAAGCAAAGAAATCTACACCTAGACCAGTTAAATATTGAAGAAAAGTGGTATTAAGCAAAGAAATCTACACCTAGACCAGTTAAATATTGAAGAAAAGTGGTATTAAGCAAAGAAATCTACACCTAGACCAGTTAAATATTGAAGAAAAGTGGTATTAAGCAAAGAAATCTACACCTAGACCAGTTAAATATTGAAGAAAAGTGGTATTAAGCAAAGAAATCTACACCTAGACCAGTTAAATATTGAAGAAAAGTGGTATTAAGCAAAGAAATCTACACCTAGACCAGTTAAATATTGAAGAAAAGTGGTAATTAAGCAAAGAAATCTACACCTAGACCAGTTAAATATTGAAGAAAAGTGGTATTAAGCAAAGAAATCTACACCTAGACCAGTTAAATATTGAAGAAAAGTGGTATTAAGCAAAGAAATCTACACCTAGACCAGTTAAATATTGAAGAAAAGTGGTATTAAGCAAAGAAATCTACACCTAGACCAGTTAAATATTGAAGAAAAGTGGTATTAAGCAAAGAAATCTACACCTAGACCAGTTAAATATTGAAGAAAAGTGGTATTAAGCAAAGAAATCTACACCTAGACCAGTTAAATATTGAAGAAAAGTGGTATTAAGCAAAGAAATCTACACCTAGACCAGTTAAATATTGAAGAAAAGTGGTATTAAGCAAAGAAATCTACACCTAGACAGTTAAATATTGAAGAAAAGTGGTATTAAGCAAAGAAATCTACACCTAGACCAGTTAAATATTGAAGAAAAGTGGTATTAAGCAAAGAAATCTACACCTAGACCAGTTAAATATTGAAGAAAAGTGGTATTAAGCAAAGAAATCTACACCTAGACCAGTTAAATATTGAAGAAAAGTGGTATTAAGCAAAGAAATCTACACCTAGACCAGTTAAATATTGAAGAAAAGTGGTATTAAGCAAAGAAATCTACACCTAGACCAGTTAAATATTGAAGAAAAGTGGTATTAAGCAAAGAAATCTACACCTAGACCAGTTAAATATTGAAGAAAAGTGGTATTAAGCAAAGAAATCTACACCTAGACCAGTTAAATATTGAAGAAAAGTGGTATTAAGCAAAGAAATCTACACCTAGACCAGTTAAATATTGAAGAAAAGTGGTATTAAGCAAAGAAATCTACACCTAGACCAGTTAAATATTGAAGAAAAGTGGTATTAAGCAAAGAAATCTACACCTAGACCAGTTAAATATTGAAGAAAAGTGGTATTAAGCAAAGAAATCTACACCTAGACCAGTTAAATATTGAAGAAAAGTGGTATTAAGCAAAGAAATCTACACCTAGACCAGTTAAATATTGAAGAAAAGTGGTATTAAGCAAAGAAATCTACACCTAGACCAGTTAAATATTGAAGAAAAGTGGTATTAAGCAAAGAAATCTACACCTAGACCAGTTAAATATTGAAGAAAAGTGGTATTAAGCAAAGAAATCTACACCTAGACCAGTTAAATATTGAAGAAAAGTGGTATTAAGCAAAGAAATCTACACCTAGACCAGTTAAATATTGAAGAAAAGTGGTATTAAGCAAAGAAATCTACACCTAGACCAGTTAAATATTGAAGAAAAGTGGTATTAAGCAAAGAAATCTACACCTAGACCAGTTAAATATTGAAGAAAAGTGGTATTAAGCAAAGAAATCTACACCTAGACCAGTTAAATATTGAAGAAAAGTGGTATTAAGCAAAGAAATCTACACCTAGACCAGTTAAATATTGAAGAAAAGTGGTATTAAGCAAAGAAATCTACACCTAGACCAGTTAAATATTGAAGAAAAGTGGTATTAAGCAAAGAAATCTACACCTAGACCAGTTAAATATTGAAGAAAAGTGGTATTAAGCAAAGAAATCTACACCTAGACCAGTTAAATATTGAAGAAAAGTGGTATTAAGCAAAGAAATCTACACCTAGACCAGTTAAATATTGAAGAAAAGTGGTATTAAGCAAAGAAATCTACACCTAGACCAGTTAAATATTGAAGAAAAGTGGTATTAAGCAAAGAAATCTACACCTAGACCAGTTAAATATTGAAGAAAAGTGGTATTAAGCAAAGAAATCTACACCTAGACCAGTTAAATATTGAAGAAAAGTGGTATTAAGCAAAGAAATCTACACCTAGACCAGTTAAATATTGAAGAAAAGTGGTATTAAGCAAAGAAATCTACACCTAGACCAGTTAAATATTGAAGAAAAGTGGTATTAAGCAAAGAAATCTACACCTAGACCAGTTAAATATTGAAGAAAAGTGGTATTAAGCAAAGAAATCTACACCTAGACCAGTTAAATATTGAAGAAAAGTGGTATTAAGCAAAGAAATCTACACCTAGACCAGTTAAATATTGAAGAAAAGTGGTATTAAGCAAAGAAATCTACACCTAGACCAGTTAAATATTGAAGAAAAGTGGTATTAAGCAAAGAAATCTACACCTAGACCAGTTAAATATTGAAGAAAAGTGGTATTAAGCAAAGAAATCTACACCTAGACCAGTTAAATATTGAAGAAAAGTGGTATTAAGCAAAGAAATCTACACCTAGACCAGTTAAATATTGAAGAAAAGTGGTATTAAGCAAAGAAATCTACACCTAGACCAGTTAAATATTGAAGAAAAGTGGTATTAAGCAAAGAAATCTACACCTAGACCAGTTAAATATTGAAGAAAAGTGGTATTAAGCAAAGAAATCTACACCTAGACCAGTTAAATATTGAAGAAAAGTGGTATTAAGCAAAGAAATCTACACCTAGACCAGTTAAATATTGAAGAAAAGTGGTATTAAGCAAAGAAATCTACACCTAGACCAGTTAAATATTGAAGAAAAGTGGTATTAAGCAAAGAAATCTACACCTAGACCAGTTAAATATTGAAGAAAAGTGGTATTAAGCAAAGAAATCTACACCTAGACCAGTTAAATATTGAAGAAAAGTGGTATTAAGCAAAGAAATCTACACCTAGACCAGTTAAATATTGAAGAAAAGTGGTATTAAGCAAAGAAATCTACACCTAGACCAGTTAAATATTGAAGAAAAGTGGTATTAAGCAAAGAAATCTACACCTAGACCAGTTAAATATTGAAGAAAAGTGGTATTAAGCAAAGAAATCTACACCTAGACCAGTTAAATATTGAAGAAAAGTGGTATTAAGCAAAGAAATCGTACAATAGCGGGAATTACTCACGCGACCTTCGTTCGAAAAGCTATATTACAAACAAAACAAAAGTCCGACTGTCAGGAACTGCGTCATCTTAGCGCGGTTCTGTTCATATCTCTAGTGCTAAGGAATAGCAAAGGAATAGAAATAATTATTTGTGGGGTTTGTTCTTTCGTTAAAAATATGAAATAAAATCTGGAAGAGAAAATAGATTTAAGGCTCCACAAGAGGAAACTGACAGTATCATGGCGACTCCCCCCACCATTGAGGGGTGCGAACCAATGTTCGCACTTGGAAACACTCTTCATCATTTTATTATCTAGTTTTAATAATGTTAATGTTAATTGTGTTTATCATATGTCATTTGTTTTCTATATATATCATTTGCTTTCTATGATATGTTTTATTGTTCAACACAGTTTTTCAGTTTATAAATTATGTTTATACTCTAGTACATTCATTGAATAAAAATGTTGTTCAAAGTTTATATAAAGTGTATCTTTATAATAAAATACCCATCTTACGGTTAAATACGATTAAAATAAACAACAACCAAAAGATCAAAACTAAAAATTTTGAAGTTTCAAGTTGTTATTTCTCGGATTGACCTCGCCCGAAAAATTACATCAGAACCTCTTCTGTAGAGAATTTAGTAAGCTTACCTTCTTCTTACCACGATTTCCTAATTGTATTCGAGATATTTTAGAAAATATGCGAAAATCCCAAAACCTTTAATGCCTGGTAATGAAATATTTATTTCTAGTACTTCCTTAACTCCAAATAGAACCAAAATTTACCTATCATAGATTAGATGAATATCAAACGCCTGGAACAAGTTTTGGTAAAAATGCAGTTTCACGCCCTCCAAACCGATTTCTTTCAAATTTTGCACAATAACGTATTTTTATGCACTAAACACGAATACGATTAAAAAAAAACGTCGGATTTAACAAGGAAAGAAGTTATTAAGCACTTAAGTTCACTGTGATGCAGGTTATGAGAGCTAATGTAAACAACTAAATTTGTGACGACTTTAAGGCATACATGCTATGCGTTTCCGCTCGCTACGCTCGCTCAAGAAGATAACAAAACCCCAGTCAATCCAACTCACTAAAATTAATAGAATATAATATGAAGCACTGAAGTTAGGAAGGTTATAAAACTAGGCGTCATCAGCGTATTTGTAAACACGCGCACGCGCAGAAATGTAACATTGGGAAACAGAGAACTCTCATTTGAAATGTTCAGAAACCATTTATTCAAAAATATTGTTAATTTTAAGGGCATCCTCACCTGTCGCTTAAGGGCATACGTGCTATGCGTTTCCGCTCGCTACGCTCGCTCAAGAAGATAACAAAACCCCAGTCAATCCAACTCGCTATAATTAATAGCTCTCATAACAGTGAACTTTAGTGCTTAATAACTTCTTTCCTAATTAATCCGACGGATTTTTTTTTTATCGTATTCGTGTATAGTGCATCAAAATACGTTATTGTGCAAAATTTGAAAGAAATCGGTTTGGAGGGCGTGAATCTGCATTTTTAACCAAGTTTTAATTGAATCAAACGTTCCCGAATACCCAAACTGAAAACTAGTTTGGAAAAATATTTGTATATATTTCTCCCTATGGGGAGGGAGGAACCGCGCTAAAAGAGTCGTTACTCTTCTTGTTTATGTAGTTTTACTGGCAAATTCATTTTACTGTTGCAAGCAATTTGAAAGCAACTATGTTTAGGGGACATCTCCCCATTTTTCGACACACGATCGTTAGATGTTTTTTTGTTAAGGCCGTTTATTGATTATTTGTTGTAAAAGGATCTAGTAATTGATTGGAAAATCAATTTCCTATGATTCGCTCCTGATTTTCCGAGATATGGCGAAGAATGGCGAAGTGTCAACTCTTTGTGGTAGGAAAGGACAGCACACAAAGGCAGTTTAGCTGGATTTAAAGCTTGCAGGTGGTGGACTAGCGTGAACAAGGCCAACGATATAATCGATACTAAGAGTCGATAGCTAAAGTCGATATGGGAGGCGGGACGAATCGGACGAATTGTCCCGATTTCACAGCCTCCGTCATCGCTAAACGAGCTCTTCCCGATATAAATACCGACGGGGGGGGGGGAAGACTTTTTTACATTTACCTCCTGGGTTGGGGTTTTTTACACGGTCAAACAAGCGGAGCTCAAGCAGGGGGTAATTTGTGTATTCAAAAGGTTTTTCTTGAAAAGCGAGTTGTTTGGTAACCCCCCCCTGATCCTCGGGAAATGGCTCCTTTGATAGCCGGCGGACGTGGGATCTCTGAAGGTTTTTATCTAACCCCAACAAGGGCTTAACTTTCCAACAACGAATAGACGAGTAATTGATTCGGCATTGTCTAAGGCACTCAGGGAATTGATATAATAGCCAAATCGGACAAACCTATGTCCACATTTAAAAACTTGTGTCCATTATCTTTTACTAGCTGAATACCCGTGCTTCGTCACGGTAGATAAGTAGTAATTTTATTCCGTTAAATAATGTATCATCAAAATTAACGCTACTCTGTAATTTTGTGCAGCTTATTTCAGCATGGTTCCCGTCATACTATATGTTATTCATCAATTGATAAGTAATCAAAGTATAATGTTTTTAACACTGGGGCGCTCCGGTCCAGTGTCAACAAACAGATAGCCTATAGATAACCCGTTATCTATAGGTTAGCAGTAACAGCAGTTTAACAGGTTAAAATACGTTGTCAATAATAAATGGACGCTAAAATTTAATAATTTATTTTTTCAATATGTCATTTGGAAACACCCATAATATTTGTGAGTATTACCAAGAAGTGTTCTGACTGGGAATGCTAATGGGTGAGGAGGCTTTGCAAGGGTTCGGGATATTATTACCTCTGATGGACCATCACCAGGAATAGCGTAAACTCTATGGGGGACAAAAACAAGAGAAACAAAATACATAAACCCTAAGGCAATCAACCAGAGGAGATTTAGCATATATTAGTTGCATGTCCAATCTACAAGAAAGAAGACCGCAATAAAGAGGCCCTGAATGTTCAAGGGAAAATTATTTCGTTTATACCCTTCTGCTCAGACTCAGGAACATAAATATGCTCTAGGCCCACTCGACTAACCTATGTAATGTACTCTATAACATACAGTCTTCTTTTCCGTAAATGGCCACTGCACATGCGCGAACGCCACTGCGCATGCGCGAACGCCACTGCGCATGCGCGAACGCCAGCGGACACTTTTTTGTGGCACATTTTTGTAACGCTAGGTCCTCATTCTCATTTTGCAAATTCTCATTTCTAGGAACAAAACGATACTCTAAACTCAGTAAAAACTTATTATGATCAGGGAAGGCTATGATAGGTCAGACAAGGGAGATAGTGCTTAATGTTTATCAATACTTAGCCAAAGCTAAGGCTGAAAACTGATTATGTCTCGTTTAGGACTAGGGAAGGCTATGAGAGGCCAGGCAAGGGAGATAGTGTTTAATGTTTATCAATACTTAGCCAAAGCTAAGGCTGAAAACTGATTATGTCTCGTTTAGGACTAGGGAAAGCTATGAGAGGTCAGGGAAGGTAGATAGTGTTTAATGTTTATCAATACTTAGCCAAAGCTAAGGCTGAAAACTGATTATGTCTCGTTTAGGACTAGGGAAGGCTATGAGAGGCCAGGCAAGGGAGATAGTGTTTAATGTTTATCAATACTTAGCCAAAGCTAAGGCTGAAAACTGATTATGTCTCGTTTAGGACTAGGGAAAGCTATGAGAGGTCAGGGAAGGTAGATAGTGTTTAATGTTTATCAATACTTAGCCAAAGCTAAGGCTGAAAACAATTTAGACGTAGTTTGTTCAAATGGTTGGTTTAGTTGGAGGAAAAAGGGCGTGGCCTATATTCCCGGTGCAGAAAATTAGCGTTAAAACTTCCCTCTGTTATAACCTTATCACTAGAAGGTTTAAAACGTCTTCAGCCTTAGTTTGGCTAAGTATTGATAAATATTAGACACTATTTCCTTTGTCTGATCTCTTAAAGCCTTCTCTGGCCCTAAACGAGACATAATCAGTTTTTATAGTTTTCTTGTATCGTGTTTTTACTTGAAATCGGAATTACGCCGGGAATATTTTGCCTGAAAATTTCGCGCATGCGGAATTGAACTTTCCCATTTAACTAAGAGACTATAGAACTATATAGCAACGAACTTTATCCAGATCAATGATTCGTAAAGTGAAAAACGTTTAAAAGAGTCTCACCTTGAGCTGTTCGGCAAGAATCAATCATTGAATTGAATGATCGTTCTTGAACGTTGCTTCACTAGCAGCGAGGTAGTTTAAGGCCCCGTTGGAGCCTTTGATTGGCCAGCTTAGGGTGACGTCACAATTCACTCTCTTCTCGGCGGTTTGGCCTCGTTCTAGATCCTCTTTGGAGAATTGACATATTTTACTTTTTTTTGCCTCATTTATGTTTAAATATAACTGATTTTATTATTATTATTATCGGGCTGGGTTTCCACCGTTTCCGGGGGATTCAGTTTACTTCGGAGGATTTACATCCAACCGAAATAAATTATGTACGCACGTGTACATCCTCGTGCTGGATATTTAAGAAGTATCGGACGGGTCTCACTGCATCCAGTCTGCTTTTGGTGGTGAGGTAATAGACTCGCATGACTGCACTATGTATGTATCCAGTCTAATCCATGTCTTGATGTGTATTTCTAGGCTACTTACTGACAGGAGCAGGAGAAGGATAACTCTCCTCCAAGCTGAAGCCAGTGCTTCATTGTATACTTCTTAAATATCCTAAATATTACGGGCCAGTATGGGATAGGAGCAGCGCATGTACTGCTTCCGATGTCAAGGTCTGGAAATTATTCCCTCTGGAGCAGACCTCACTCCAGATTCGTGCAAGCCTAGTACTGACTTTTGCTTCACCACTTTATGTGGGTAGTGCATTTTATACCTACTGCCAGGTCTATCTCCCAGGGAAGGTTACCCTGGGGTGTGTACTGTAGGTGACCTTATTTCAGTGTAAGTGTTTAGTGTACTGTGGGTGTTATGTGTGTTCGGTGTACTGTACTGGGGAAGGGGGGTTCGTAAAGCCCCAAGCAACTGCACTTTCAGTCGCGCCCTGCCTCATTTTTTTTTTTTTTTTTTTTTTTATGGCGCATAGACAAATCGTGGCCATTAGCGCCGACGTCCAGGGTGCAGTCAGGAATTTTCTCAGCGAGCCCTGAGATGAGAAAATTCCTGTCGCAGGTGGGGATCGAACCCGCCATCTCCCGCTTATGAATCTAGCGCGCTAGCCACTAGACCACGGGAGACCCCTCCCTGCCTTATTATTATTATTAAAGTAAGTATTAACGTTCACGTTGACTGTCGAGTTTGAGAAAGATAATGCCAAGAAATCTTGGCTGTTTACATGTCCTACACCCAAACGCATTCCTAAATTAACAAATCAACAAAGGCCACGGCCACTTTGGCTACGGTTCATTGGTTGTATGTATATATATATATATATATATATATATATATATATATATATATATATATATAGCGGAGTACCACCGCTGGAGTAAAATGCCGTTCCATTCAAAAATATCATCCCAGCGACGAAAAATAAACATCAAACACACACACATATATATAGATATATGTGTGTGTTTGATGTTTATTTTTCGTCGCTGGGATGATATTTTTGGTCGGAACGGCATTTTTCTCCAGCGGTGGTACTCCTCCTCACTTCATCCTGGGATATTTCGATGGATTCATCTCCATCTTCGTCAGCCAGGTACTTGATGTTTCTTCCTCGGTGATTGCCAAGGGAATGACATTTTTCTCGATCTGGGCGCCTTATCTTCTCTCTAGCCCCAGTATCGGCGGACCAACATTAAAATAAATTAATTAATAATTGTATTAAACCAATTATATAATTGAAAATATTGTCATACCTTTTGTCAATGTCGAGTATATAATAAGGGAGTCCTATACTAGAAAATGAAGTGATTTAAATCTGAAACCATGATACAATTTATGTAAGGTTCATTAGATGCAAAATTAAGAATTAAATATTAAAATTCTCTCCAAATGCTTCTTGAACCATCTTCATGAGTTTAATTATTATTCCCCAAATGTTGTTCCACCATTCCCAAGACCGAAAACTTCACACGGGTTTCCCCTTGTTCAGCCTAATAGCCTAGGTATTGACAATAGCCCTAACATATGGAGAAGGAAGAGCCGCATGCTACATGACTTGCAATACCTCGCTGGCAACATGTTATCTATTGCCCTTTCTCTTGCATCTAGGTCTGTTCTCTTCGGAAATAGTCATCTTCAGAGGTTCTGGTTGAATGGATGTAAATCCTAGGATTGGGAAAATAAACTAGGACATATTGTAGAATCATTTAAATAATGTTTATCTATAAAGACTATTTTATATTAATCAGTTTAATTAAACAACCACACACATAAAAAAAAATGGTCGAACACAGAGAGCAGACCATGTTTACTATATGTTTCTGGGGTCGCTGAACCCGAATCTGGGATCAGAAGAAGCCCTCCACTTTTTGTATAAGCTCCACCCCCAAAATAAACGACTATTTCCAGCGTACAGCCTTTCAGTGCTTAAAAATAATAGCTTTTTGAGACCTCAACCATATATATATAGAATAGAATTTATTTGGCATAAGTACATTGATATTGCCAAGGATCTGGCCATTTTGTGTTAGTGGTTTTAATATTTCATAATAATAATTATAATAATAATGCTAATAGTAATACAATGTCCAAAATAAAGAATAATACTACAAAATTAGATATAAAAATAAAGCTTGAATAATATAATGTAAAAAATATGAACATACCTATGTACAATAAATTTGAAAGTAAATAAAATAATTATAAAATAATCATTAGGAATAAAAATATATTATTTAACTTTAGAGTACTATCAATATTTAGCATATTTTCTAGCGATAATTCGTCCCTGTATGAGTAAATATTGTTGCCTTTGAATTTTATGCTTTTGGCTGTGCAGCATTAGGTGCTTCAAACTACTGTACATGTATCTATTGCACAACTCACATATTTCGTCAGATAACCTGGTATTTGCTTTGGTGGGCGTTCATAATTGAAGGAAGGAAAGTTAATTACAACCGTGCAAGCGAGATGGTCGGATAAATCTAGAAAACTTAAAACCTTCATGTCCTGTATCGCTGAGAGACTGTTTTCGTTTATCCATATTAAATCCATGGTACTTTTACCTTGCCTCGAAATATAGTTATATTTTCCAGGCCTATCCGAAGGACATTGCCCGTTGCATACCATAAGCCCAAGTGACTCCATTACCTCAACTACTAGTTTCCCCCGTCTACTAACATTATTGGGGTTAACTATCCTCTTACCATATAAAATAGAATTTTCAAATATATCATTACCTAAACTATTCAAACAGCCTATGTGACCATTAAAATCACCGCATACGATTAGATAGCATTCAGGTATACTACATAAAAAGTTAGAAATTAAATTTTAAAAATCTTGCAAAATAACATCGGCATCACAGCGCATATGACTAAAATATGTTAAATGAACTTTTACATTAAAGAAGGAATTAGGAAAAAAGAAATACTCCTTCATATAGAAACTGTCCTTTATTCCCCTGTCAAATATTTTCTGATTGAATAGGAAAACTCTTTTTGTTGCTAATAAGACCCCCAATTACCTTGAATTACTTTGTAATAAGGTGACTCATAGATTCTATATAGACCTACCTGGATTACTATTGTATTCAACTATATAGAGTGTTAGTGTGACTAAAGGGCACGATTGACCCGTTTTTATGTCGGTGTGTGTGTGTGTGCGTGGCCGAAGAGACAGGCGGACAGACAGAAGCCCCTAACGAGCAGCTTCTGTGCGGTTGGTGGTGTTCCACCAATTTGTGTGTTGGTGAGTAATTTGCTGCTCACCAATGTCCGCTCCGTTCTCTAATTGGTAGCAGCACCTGGCACTCTTACACTCACTCCCGCTCACTTCGCTTCTTCTAGGCCAACATAGTCGCATTTCGGCCACATATTAATAATTTTGTGCATATATATATATATATATATATATATATATATATATATATATATATATATATATATATATATTAAATACATCTGGTCCGTAACTATGGCGAATTGCAGGTAAGGAGGGTGTGATATATACTGAGTTTAGGAAAGTTAACAATTAGCTCTTGCTGAATTCGTTGGTGTTGTATGTAAAATTTTGAAATATTTCTAATAGCCCAATAGATAAAGGGGTTTGAACAATTTGTAGAGAAACAATATCCACTGAAGGGTTGGAACTAGGGTGACTTTTATCCCTGGTAAACGAAAATAATGTATATATTCTACATACCCTCAATATACCAATATTTTCTATTATTTACACCTATGGCCTTGAAATTGAATTTGGGGGGGGGGAATAATTTCTGGGTGGCTGGGACCATTTCCGGAGTATGGAATACTAACAATTTAGATCTTGAAATAGTTTTAACTAACAAAAACGTTATTATACCTAAAATAAAATATTTTTTATGAACTAAGTAATCTTATTTAATTTATTTATAAACGTTTTATGACACATTCTTACCGATCAATACAACATTTCGGGAGGAGGGGGGGGCAGCCCTTTACACCCTTTTCAATGATACCTTTTATACACCAAATTTTCTATTATAAATTAACCTAAATTATTTCTTAGAAGTTATATTTATACCACCACTTTTAGCACTTTACTCTGAAGGAAAGAAGCTATTGAGGTTGGACTCATGACGGAATTTTTGAAAAATTTCTTCAAATCTTTATCGATCCTACCTAATAGACACCGAAAATGTCCCCCGTTAAAATTTATATATATCTATATATATATATATATATATATATATATATATATATATATATATATGTGTCTGCTAACACGATAGCGGCCAGAGTTTTTGTTTTTTCGTCACGAAACTTGGTATATAGCATTCAATTAGCAAACGATTGAACGAGTTCGTTAACCACCAAAGTCGGTCCACCGGAAGGGGGGGTTTACCCCGAACCCAAAACACTAATTTGACTATGTCAGCCGTAATATTTGTCCCTTCGTCGGTCCGAAATCGGTATAGAAACAAACAAGTTTGAACGGCCGAGAATCGGTGGCGATTGGATCGGGTCTGGTCGGGCCCAATGTAGGCACCTCCTTTGAGATGCAAGTGTTTGTTTTTCTTCCGACAGTCGGTGGCTATCGGATCGGATCGGGAACAATGTAGGTGCCCTCTAAGGCTATCTGGCCAATCTTTTTTCTCTTCCCAGAACCTCTTCATCCTGTCACTCCTGATGTCTTCTGATGTTACCAATTTTGGCCCGTTTTGTGATGGTTCTCTTTGAAATTTTTGACGCTGTCAACTCGGTTTCTAAATATTTTTCTGTCACGAATCACAATTTCAGTTGGTCAAACTTTAACTACGTCAGATCTTTTGGCCTCTACTACCCATGTTGTTGTATTTAAACATTTTTTTTTTTCAATCGGTTCCCGTCTATTTCCTCCATACAATTTGAGACTTCTCTTCCGCGTTGTGACCACCCATTTGGCCTTTTGATAGTGGAATACTTTCCCTTTCATAGAGTGAACTAAGATTCAAGAGTTTGCCGTACATAAGTCCAGCAGAAATTAGTAAATATTGAAAATGAAAGATGCATTTTTTCACATTCGTTACTTTGCATTTGTATCGAGGATATATTGATAAGGTGTCATCACTAGATACCCCTGGAGTATTCGCCCCAGCTAGGATACTCAAGACGGAGTGAATTGACCGTTTCATCTGCCCCACTTAGACGAAGCAAGAAGACGAGGAAGACCTCTGCTAGTTTCGCCTAAAGGTCTGTATCCTTTTAGAAATACAACAGTTTTCGCTTCTAGCCTTTTGTAACCATCTAGTTTTCCCAGTCATCGGAGATAGCTGTATTGCCCAAGGACAGCGACCCGACTTCCAATTACGAACCTTTCACTCAATCATAACCAATTTATAAAGGCCCGTCTCGGAAAACTGACATACATATTACATTTTTTTCTTTTTTTTTGCCTAATAATTTTGATAATTTCGATGTCCTATACATTCCGATTTTCCATCGCCTATATCTCAGAAACTGTTCTAGAATTATGAAACATTCCAATTTTACTCACATCTATTAGTATAATGCCTCTGTAAATTTTCATAACTTTATCTTTACCTGGTTGAAAGTTATGAGAGGGTAAATATCGGCTCTAAGACCTCCTGTAATATACACACAGTATGCTTAGGCCGGAACTTGGCCTGGCGCACCACCGTGCACCTATTTATAAACATAAATATATAAATATATATATATATATATATATATATATATATATATATATATATATAATATGTTGATGGTATTAAGACCATCTAGCTAATTCAGACAAGCTTCCATAATTTTGGTAGCCTCTTTTATAATTTCTTATATAATCTTTTATATATCTTTTATAATTTATTAATTTCTAACGTTTTTTTTTTACGGGGCTTCGACAACTAGGCCATTAGCACCGCCATTCAGGGTGCAGCGAGGAATTATTCCAACGAGCCGTGAGATGAGAAAATTCCTGCCGTCAGTGAGAATAGAACCCACCATCTGCCGCTTATGAATCTAAGGCATTAGCCACTAGACCACGGGAGACCCCCTAATATCCTAGTTATAATTGATAAAAATCAATATGGCCTTGGAAATTGTTTAATTGGATTTTCACGTCCAATTACACTATAAAAGAGCTTTAATTGTAAAGGAAGGTTGTAGATAACCTGTTGATGATGAATTCCCACCTATAGTTTTGTAGTAGGTTATGAATGTAGATAACCTGTTGATGATGAATTCCCACCTATAGTTTTGTAGTAGTTTATGAATGTAGATAACCTGTTGATGATGAATTCCCACCTATAGTTTTGTAGTAGGTTATGAATGTAGATAACCTGTTGATGATGAATTCCCACCTATAGTTTTGAAGTAGGTTATGAATGTAGATAACCTGTTGATGATGAATTCCCACCTATAGTTTTGTAGTAGTTTATGAATGTAGATAACCTGTTGATGATGAATTCCCACCTATAGTTTTGTAGTAGGTTATGAATGTAGATAACCTGTTGATGATGAATTCCCACCTATAGTTTTGTAGTAGGTTATGAATGTAGATAACCTGTTGATGATGAATTCCCACCTATAGTTTTGTAGTAGGTTATGAATGTAGATAACCTGTTGATGATGAATTCCCACCTATAGTTTTGTAGTAGGTTATGAATGTAGATAACCTGTTGATGATGAATTCCCACCTATAGTTTTGTAGTAGGTTATGAATGTAGATAACCTGTTGATGATGAATTCCCACCTATAGTTTTGTAGTAGATTATGAATGTAGATAACCTGTTGATGATGAATTCCCACCTATAGTTTTGTAGTAGGTTATGAATGAAAACCCATCTATTTGCTACTATGTTGCTCCTCAGAGATAGGATTGTTAATAAGGAGCAACTATTCTGTGAATAAGCATGTATTTTCCACTTATTGAGTCATTAATGTGCCTCTGAAATGTGTTCGTGCAAAGTATTCGCTTCAGTTAATCCTTGATTGCTCCCATAAAAGTTTAGTACCCGACTCACATATGCAATTAGTTTTGTTAGGATGGTTTTTCTGCTAATTAGTTTCCGACCGAAACACGCCAGTCCGACCATTAGTTCTCCATTATGAATATGAATCTTTTCCGAAAACTTCTCTGCGGTTCTAATTTACCGCCGAGAGAAGTGGCCTCTTTGAAAGTCGAACGGTTCTGTTGGGATAATCGCCTATTTAGCAATGGTTGCTAATCTCCATAACCAAAACAAGCTGTTATTCTTTTTCTTGGGAATCGCTCTTGAATATCGCATGTATCATAAGTAGTCAGATCGTAATTCGTTGTATGGTAACTGCTATCAGACGAGATTGCCAACGTATCCTAGATCATAGATATTATACCTATAACCCTATAGAACCTTGTACAGGGAGGGCCAAGTCTAGACTGACATGATCAATCATGGCTACTTTTCATCAGCTGTTTAAAATCTTTTGGTTCAGGGTAAACGTCGACGCAATCGGACTAACAAACCACTTTCTGTGTTAAGGTTTCGTCAATCAACTGGTTTGAATATTTATATATATATATATATATATATATATATATATATATATATATATATATATATATATATATATTTATATATATATATATATATATATATATATATATATATTTATATATATATATATGTGTGTGTGTGTGTGTGTGTGTGTGTGTGTGTAATGCATAAAGTGGACCCTAAACGGATCAAAAGAAGCTTCTACAATTCCTTGTGCTGTTCCTACGCTCTATTTCTAATTTCTCAGTCATGCTTTCTTTCCCTCTGTAATAGATTTGCGTGGATATTTTGAACTACCTCTTTGTCGTAACCAAAGGCATAATTTTTGTATCTACACTTTGTCTCCTCTTAGGTCCTTCACTCATTGTATGATTGGCTTGTCTAAAATTGTGTCGAAAAGTAATGGGGAAAGAACGTCTCCTTGTGTGACTCCGTTTTTAATCCCGAAAGTTTTTGGGCTTTGATATATATATATATATATATATATATATATATATATATATATATATATATATATATATATATTCTCTGAATGAGCAGTGATAAACATGGAGCCAGATGTCCGATAACGAGTATACTTTAACCTAATGATGAGTTTTTACTCGAACGGATAAGATACTCGGTAATTCCCGGGGCAAATCCAATCCTATCCAGTTATTTCTTGGAGAATAACCGTGATTTCATTGAACCTATAAGAAGTGCATCCTAGCATGAGGAGGGGATGGTAAATAGAGTATGCCTGTATCTAGGGGGCGAGTATTATACAGAACCTGGCAATCAGAGAAGGGTGGCTTCTAGCGCCATCTGGGAGGTTGCTACTGTTAATAGAGACAGATATTATGATAATCACTTCAACAGCTGGTGATTGTCTGGGGTTCATGTCGATGACAAGTGTCGCTACTATCGGCTTCATAGTTTGGGGTCGAACTGCTTACGGTTGTATCCAGCACAATTAACAATGGGGAAGAATACAGCCTCGGCTTGAGGCGTCGGGCTGTAGGTTCTCCTAGATACAGCCTCGGCTTGAGGCGTCGGGCTGTAGGTTCTCCTAGATACAGCCTCGGCTTGAGGCGTCGGGCTGTAGGTACTCCTAGATACAGCCTCGGCTTGAGGCGTCGGGCTGTAGGTACTCCTAGATACAGCCTCGGCTTGAGGCGTCGGGCTGTAGGTACTCCTAGATACAGCCTCGGCTTGAGGCGTCGGGCTGTAGGTACTCCTAGATACAGCCTCGGCTTGAGGCGTCGGGCTGTAGGTACTCCTAGATACAGCCTCGGCTTGAGGCGTCGGGCTGTAGGTACTCCTAGATACAGCCTCGGCTTGAGGCGTCGGGCTGTAGGTACTCCTAGATACAGCCTCGGCTTGAGGCGTCGGGCTGTAGGTTCTCCTAGATACAGCCTCGGCTTGAGGCGTCGGGCTGTAGGTTCTCCTAGATACAGCCTCGGCTTGAGGCGTCGGGCTGTAGGTTCTCCTAGATACAGCCTCGGCTTGAGGCGTCGGGCTGTAGGTACTCCTAGATACAGCCTCGGCATGAGGCGTCGGGCTGTAGGTACTCCTAGATACAGCCTAGGCTTGAGGCGTCGGGTTGTAGGTTTTCCTAGATAGTAATTGTTGGCACCAGAAGAGAGATCCATTTTGTCGTGGTATCTGCAGGTCAATTCTTCTATATGAAATGCGAGAAGATCAACTCCCAGTTCTCGATGGAGCAAGCTGTTTCGAACGAACCAAGGGGCGTTGGCTGCTTTCCGTAGGACTTTGTTCTGTAAAGTCTGAAGTTGTCTGATGTTCGTCGTGTTTGTTCCATACCACACAGGACAGGCGTAAGTCAGTATTGGGAGGTTCATGGTCTTGTAAAGGAGTGTGACTAGTGAAGGTCGGAGTTTTGTTTTTCTGTTCATCAGTGGGTATAGTTTTGAAAGTCTAGTGTGTGCATGTCGTAATTTTATGTTAATGTATTAACAATGGAGAATTTAAGAATTCAACAACATCTGATAGTTATTGCAGGATATTTATCTCAGAGAGAAATTGTGACTAATGTAAACTGCGAAAAATGTATGTCTGATACTTCTATCAGAAGCTATAAAACTGTCTCTACAAACGGTTCGGTCTTGGGTCAACCTTCTTACCAGTATCTCCAGCACAATTAAGAATGGAGAATTTAAGAATTCAATAACAGTGAAAGACCAGAATACTTATGTATCCAACTGCACCTTCTGAATACTTATGTATCCAAATACACCTTCTGAATACTTATGTATCCAAATACACATTCTGAACACTTATGTATCCAAATACACCTTCTGAATACTTATGTATCCAAATACACATTCTGAATACTTATGTATCCAAATACACCTTCTGAATACTTATGTATCCAAATACACCTTCTGAATACTTATGTATCCAAATACACCTTCTGAATACTTATGTATCCAAATACACCTTCTGAATACTTATGTATCCAAATACACCTTCTGAATACTTATGTATCCAAATACACCTTCTGAATACTTATGTATCCAAATACACCTTCTGAATACTTATGTATCCAAATACACCTTCTGAATACTTATGTATCCAAATACACCTTCTGAATACTTATGTATCCAAATACACCTTCTTAAACTCATCAAGCTCACATTTTTTTCGGTGTTTGTTTTATGATTATATTTTTTAGCGCGGTTCCTCCTCCCTCTATAGGAAGGAAACCAGCTTCTGAGATTGACCTCATGACGCAATCCAGAAATGCCGATTAGAAAATTTCATGTTTCAGATCCCATAGATCACGAATATAACGGTGGTTCAATTTTGTATGTTAATATATATATATATGTCCTTGTCTGTTCGCTCTCTTTCAGGCTCAAAAATGATCCGATTTTGATAACCAGCAGTATCCGTCCAACGGAACATGATGTTTGGAGCGAAAATTGCGCGAACAAAATCGCAACGCTTAGGTTTTTGAGTACTTATGTTTGCGATATCTGTAACCGTTTTTGAGAAAAGTGGAAAACCTGTTATTGTAACTAACTTTCGGTTTGGGTACATAGAATATAATACATAGAATATAATACATAGAATCGTGGGATTCAATTGTAATATTTTCTACATGTTTGAAATGCATAAAAACTAAGATGTTTACATTTTGGATATATTTGGAGTTAAGGAAAATAACAATTTTATCAAAAGACTAATTTTCATGTTGGGTATTCATTCAGGAACGATTAATTCAGTTGGACCTTGTTCCAGGCGTTTCATATTCATATAGTTTTGGATATATTTGGAGTTAAGGAATTACTAGAAATAACATATTTCATTAACAGACATGAAAAATTTTGGGATCTTTGTATATTTTCGTGATTATCTTGAAAACGGTTAGATAATCGTGGTAAGTGGAAGGTGACCATTCGAAACCTTACTAAATTATCTGCAAAAAAGAAATTTACACTATTGCTTACATAAAAATGGCCAAAGAGAAAGCGAAGCGAACGAGATATTTTCCTCACAAGTTATTATATGAAATGTTCGCCTATCTGAGCTGGCTTTAAGACACGACGAAGTATTAGTGTATTTGTAAGTGTATTTGTATTCAGTATAAGTGTATTTGTATTAAGTATATGCGTATTTGTATTCAGTATAAGTGTATTTGTATTCAGTATAAGTGTATTTGTAGTCAGTATTAGTGTATTTGTAAGTGTATTTGTATTCAGTATAAGTGTATTTGTATTCAGTATAAGTGTATTTGTATTCAGTATAAGTGTATTTGTATTCAGTATAAGTGTATTTGTATTCAGTATAAGTGTATTTGTATTAAGTATATGCGTATTTGTATTCAGTATAAGTGTATTTGTATTCAGTATAAGTGTATTTGTATTAAGTATATGCGTATTTGTATTCAGTATAAGTGTATTTGTATTCAGTATAAGTGTATTTGTATTAAGTATATGCGTATTTGTATTCAGTATAAGTGTATTTGTATTCAGTATAAGTGTATTTGTATTCAGTATAAGTGTATTTGTATTCAGTATAAGTGCATTTGTACTGGAGTATTTTGATCCCTACCACTTTGAAGAAGCGTTGATTGACTTGATTATGTTGAAGTGTAGAACAGATGTATAGTTGACAAGATTATGGCGCGGATAGAACAGGGCTGATAATGAAGTTGTCACCCGGGATTCGATCTGATTGCCTCTAATCCACTCCAATCAGTACGGGAGTGGATTGAAGGACTCTTTTATAAATATTTAACTAGCCTTGGTGCCTGTAGTAATCCTCCCTCAATCATGCCACAGACAGATGTTCTCCAACGAGCCTCCACATCACACCCTCGTTGAGGGCCTATTTGCGGCTTCTGTTTCTGTCTAGTCCTCTGCTTTATTCAAGAAGAGTCAATAGAAATTACTACAATCAGCCACTTTAGATAAACGGCTTCAAGAAACAAATCGGGCCGAGATTAACTTACAAGGAAACATCCTCAAGTATCCGGAGCCGATTTTTATGAATCATTTTATATTTATTAAACACGTGAAAATTATGGATACTTATTTTTTTTTATATCGGCCCAATCGTAAGTTTAAGGTGTGAAAATCACACCCCAAGAATCTCTAATCACGTAAGATGTGGACGAGTACTTGTCACTTGTCACAAAGCCAGCTTAGTGAGAGATACAACCACTGAAGAGAAGTATAATTTCTTGTAAACCAGGGCATATTATAGGTTTCAGGATTGAGATCCAATCAGATCCTTGAGGAGAAGAATTAAATAGATCCATGAAAAATCAGTAGTATCAAGCTGTACCGTATGAAATGTCAGTTTTGTTTACTTTGTGGTTTAATCCTTTCCCTTTTTTATTTCATTATTTACAAACATCATTGTTATTCATATAGAATTAAAGCTCTTTTATTCCTATTATTTAATCAGTAACTTGCGTACTGTGTTGTGAGAACGATCCTCTGAGAAAAAAATTAAAACTTAAATTATTTTTCGTTATGAATTTAAGCTCGGTCATAGCGCTGCTATGAACATTAACACGGCGTTCGGGGAGGGAACGGTGAATGAACAAACTGTTTACAGGTGGTTTTCCAGGTTTCGAAATGGAAATTTTGACCTTGACAACGAGGAGCGAGGAAGGCCAGAAACCAAGCTTGACAATGACCACCTGAAAGAAAGGGCTGAAGCTTGTCCCTCAAAAAGCACTAGGGAATATGCCAAAGAACTCGGAGTAGGATCCACGACAGTTTCAAGACGTTTGAAGGAAATCGGCAAGTCCAAAACTCACATTTCATACGGTACAGCCTGATATTAGAAGTTTGAAGTGACCTCGGTGTCATTGCTGAACATCGATTTTTCCGTAATGGGTTGAAGCTTGTCCCTCAAAAAGCACTAGGGAATATGCCAAAGAACTCGGAGTAGGAGCCACGACAGTTTCAAGACATTTGAAGGAAATCGGCAAGTCCACAGCTGACATTTCATAAGGTACAGCCTGATATTAGAAGTTTGAAGTGACCTCGGTGTCATTGCTGAACATCGATTTTTCCGTAATGGGTTGAAGCTTGTCCCTCAAAAAGCACTAGGGAATATGCCAAAGAACTCGGAGTAGGAGCTACGACAGTTTCAAGACATTTGAAGGAAATCGGCAAGTCCACAGCTGACATTTCATAAGGTACAGCCTGATATAAAACTAGACTGAAGCCCTTCCTACATGGAATAATAAAATTAGGACTATGTTTGTATGATAAGTATGTGTTGTACTGAAGTCCTTCTAACATAGAAATGTGAAGTCAGCTTTCATAGGAACCTTCAGAGAGAACGAAGCCATAACTAACTCATCCTGGGAAAAAATGTTGAAGCCTTTTTTGCATGAATCGATTCAAGTAGGTTTTCTGGAGAGAAGTTTATAATATCTGAGAGCGGTTTCTGCCATATCTTATAAGACAGAAATATCCTATAATTCTAGTGCGGTTCCTCCCTCCCTCCATAGGGAGGAAACCCGGTTATAAGTTATAAGGAAACCCGGTTATACGGAACCGCGCTAAGATGACGGAGTTCCTGCGAGTCGGGCTTTTTTTTTTTTATAGACTTGTAACTGCCATTCCCTGATAGAGCGAATAGCGGAATAAAGATACTAAAGAGAGGTAAAAGCTAGCACGGTGGTTGTTGTATCTAATGATGCCCGGCCATGAACATACGGACAGACAGATGTTGCTGGAAACAGGAAATCGAGACCAGGAGCCGTGACAAAACCGCAATTAAATTAACCACCGTTCTTTAATTACTAGCTTCCTGAGTGCCGCTTAAACAGCCAGTGCCGCTCCTCACAGAAGTAGTAGGGAACACTTTAGGAGTCTTAAAGCTTAGTTCATTAGGTGTTAGTTACTTGTCACTGTCTCTAAGCTGGCTTTGTGACAAGTGACAAGTACTCGTTCACATCTAGGGGACATGTGCATTCAGTACAGTCCGTCCAGTAAATACACAATGGGATTGTCTTGTACACAATGGGACAAGAACTGGTGACAATAGTGGCCAACACTTTAGGAGTCTTAATGCCTAGTTCACAAGAGGTTAGCTACTTGTCACTGTCTCTAAGCTGGCTTTGTGACAAGTGACAAGTACTGGTTCACATCTAGGGGACATGTGCATTCAGTACAGTCCGTCCAGTAACTACACAATGGGATTGTCTTGTACACAATGGGACAAGAACTGGTGACAATAGTGGCCAACACTTTAGGAGTCTTAATGCCTAGTTCACAAGAGGTTAGCTACTTCTCACTGTCTCTAAGCTGGCTTTGTGACAAGTGACAAGTATCTGTTTACACGAAGTGGATAAGTGCGTTTATTACGGTCCGACCAATAATTAACTTGTCACTAAACACTTGTTACACAATGTGACAATAAACAACTGCATAGTTGAATGGTTGTGAGGGAGCTTACATTCTTGTCACTGTCTCTAAGTGACAAGTGACAAGTAATCGTTTACATCTAGGGGACATGTGCATTTATTACGGTCATGGGAGTATATAAATGGGGCCGCAGCCTTCCCCCCCTGAAATTTTGATTTGATGGTAAAAATGTGTCATAAAACCCTTAAAAATAAATTAAAAAAAGATCACTTAGTTTATTAAAAATATCTTATTCTAGGTGTAATAGCGTTTTAGTTGCCTAAAACTATTCCTCGTTCTAAATTTTCAGTATTCCATACCCCTGAAATGGCCCTTTATTTGTAAACCGGCCTTGTTTGTAGCTATATGAACTGACTTGTTCCAATGTATTTTATCTGTCTGACTTGTTCCAATGTATTTTATTCTTAAGTGTTTACAATGTATTTTTTTAGGTACAACTAAAAACGTTTTTAGGTAACTAGAAATGTTTCTGTATAATATTTTCCAGCACATCACCTTAGTTGCGGGTTCTCATAAATAAATGAATTAAAAAAAAATAATCATAATTTTTTTTTTAAATATTATAAAATTCGCCTAAAAAGTTAAATCCTTTTGATGATACCGGACTCCCAATAAAATGCTTGACTTGTTATTACCTGAATAACTTGAATACCGATTAACTGTTCTTCCTTGCGCTGGACTTGCACTAGGCTGCATCTTGCGCTCCAAGAGACCATCCATTCTAAAAGCCCGGCGCAATCCGTCAACATAACGGCATTATCTCGCTATTTAGGATTATTGTAATTCCTTTAGCTATTGTAGTCACTGGCAACATTCTGGAAGTAATGCAGCCCTCGGGTCGTACAGCTGTGATTGTCCTGCGCCATGTGGGAGGTGGTGTTCCACTCGAAGGCACAACAATACCTTATAGGCCAATCCTAGTCCAATATTTATAAAAGGAAAATATTGAATTATATTGGAGGCTCAAAATTATTGAAAAAGTCAAGTCTGGGACAAAAACTTTCTGGACTAAGTGGCCTTTCTATTTTTGGGAGCTTCAGAGAAGTCCATACAGCTATTAGTCGGGGAGCTGGTTACGCACGTTTCATGAAGTGTTTTATGCGCCTTGAAATTTGGCTATAATGTACCTCTTGTGTACATAAGAAGGTAAATGTGTGTTGGTTAGACTTACCGTGGAACACCAGCTACTGCGCATAGGGGAAAAATATATTTCCCAAAAATAATGTTTTATTCAGAAGCCAACTATCATTATTGTAAAAAACAAAAACAACAAAAAATGCAAATTATGGCGATTTTGAAATGAATAAGAAATAAAGCAGACACTTTTAAGGGGGTTAAAATGTACGTAGATTTTTTTTTCAAATATTAAATGAAGTGCTTTATTCACGCTGCGAATTAAACAGCGTCTTCAGTAAACATATTTGAAAATAATTACAAAAGGGCAGACATTTTTGTGGGGTTTAATTATCAGGAAACATGAAAATAAATGTTACCATGATAAACTGCAATAAAGTGCGCGTAACCGTAAGAGTGAATGAGAGCACCGCGCAGTTGTGGTTGCTCTCTGCACTCTCATTGGTTCTTGCTCACATGATCTTGTACAGCTGTTCCGGTTTAAATGGCAGCTTGAATAAAACTCTCATTTAATATTAGAATAAAAACAATTTAAGTTTGTTTTTTTTACATGTTATCCCCCTTAAAAGTGTCTGCCTTATTTATTATTCATTGTAAAATTGTCTTAATTTTACATTCTGGCTTCTGAATAAAACTCTATTTTTGGGCAATCTTTTTTTGCAAGTTTCCCCTATACGCAGTACCTGGTGTTCTAGCCAACACATATTTACCTTCTTATCTACCCAATATATTTGTTTTTTAAAAGAATGTTGTGGATTTGGTCAATATATTTGTAATTAACATAAAAAAATAGACTCCACCTTCTCAATACTTCGGACACAATTACTGAAGAAATTACTCACTACTGTACTATTCTCAAGAGCTCTCATTAACGCTTAATAATAATATGTACAAAACAAAAATAGATGGTAGAAAACTAATTAGATGTCGTAAAAAATAGAACAAAGGCTAAGAAAAATATAATTATTTAATGGATTCATAATAATAATTTAGGTTTGGAAAACTGTTAAAACGAGCTTCATAACTGAGATTTGACTAGCTGGATATTATGGGCTGCAGCTCCCCCACTCCCGAAATCGGTAAAAATGTCTCACAGAAACCTTTAAAATAAATTAAATAAGATCAATTAGTTCAGAAAAAATAATTTTTTTTGGTGTAATAGCGTTTTAGTTGGTTAAAACTATTCCAAGTTGGAGATTGTTAGTATTCCATACCCCGGAAAATGCTTTGACCACAAACTGTTACAGATTTGCGTTATTAGATTGTAGTATTACCTGTTTGGTTTCTAATTTATTGTTGCTTTTCTAGATGCAGAAAGTACCTAGTTGTAGCATGGTTCGCCGGGGAACAGCTAGTAGCTTACACACCGTTCTAGAAGCAGAAAGTACCTAGTTGTAGCATGGCTCGCCGGGGAACAGCTAGTAGCTTACACAATTTTCTAGAAGCAGAAAGTACCTAGTTGTAGCATGGTTCGCCGGGGAACAGCTAGTAGCTTACACACTTTTCTAGAAGCAGAAAGTACCTAGTTGTAGCATGGTTCGCCGGGGAACAGCTAGTAGCTTACACACTTTTCTTGAAGCAGAAAGTACCTAGTTGTAGCATGGTTCGCCGGGGAACAGCTAGTAGCTTACACAATTTTCTAGAAGCAGAAAGTACCTAGTTGTAGCATGGTTCGCCGGGGAACAGCTAGTAGCTTACACACTTTTCTAGAAGCAGAAAGTACCTAGTTGTAGCATGGCTCGCCGGGGAACAGCTAGTAGCTTACACACTTTTCTAGTAGCAGAAAGTACCTAGTTGAAGCATGGCTCGCCGGGTAACAGCTAGGAGCTTACACACTTTTCTAGAAGCAGAAAGTACCTAGTTGCAGCATGGTTCGCCGGGTAACAGCTAGTAGCTTACACACTTTTCTTGAAGCAGAAAGTACCTAGTTGTAGCATGGTTCGCCGGGGAACAGCTAGTAGCTTACACACTTTTCTAGAAGCAGAAAGTACCTAGTTGCAGCATGGTTCGCCGGGTAACAGCTAGTAGCTTACACACTTTTCTTGAAGCAGAAAGTACCTAGTTGCAGCATGGTTCGCCGGGTAACAGCTAGTAGCTTACACACTTTTCTAGTAGCAGAAAGTACCTAGTTGAAGCATGGCTCGCCGGGTAACAGCTAGTAGCTTACACACTTTTCTAGAAGCAGAAAGTACCTAGTTGTAGAATAGTTCGCCGGGGAACAGCAAGTAGCTTACACACTTTTCTTGAAGCAGAAAGTACCTAGTTGTAGCATGGTTCGCCGGGGAACAGCTAGTAGCTTACACACTTTTCTAGAAGCAGAAAGTACCTAGTTGTAGCATGGTTCGCCGGGGAACAGCTAGTAGCTTGCACACTTTTCTAGTAGCAGAAAGTACCTAGTTGTAGCATGGCTCGCCGGGTAACAGCTAGTAGCTTACACACTTTTCTAGAAGCAGAAAGTACCTAGTTGTAGCATAGTTCGCCGGGGAACAGCTAGTAGCTTACACACTTTTCTTGAAGCAGAAAGTACCTAGTTGAAGCATGGCTCGCCGGGTAACAGCTAGTAGCTTACACACTTTTCTAGAAGCAGAAAGTACCTAGTTGTAGCATAGTTCGCCGGGGAACAGCAAGTAGCTTACACACTTTTCTTGAAGCAGAAAGTACCTAGTTGTAGCATGGTTCGCCGGGGAACAGCTGGTAGCTTACACACTTTTCTAGAAGCAGAAAGTACCTAGTTGTAGCATGGTTCGCCGGGGAACAGCTAGTAGCTTACACACTTTTCTAGTAGCAGAAAGTACCTAGTTGTAGCATGGCTCGCCGGGTAACAGCTAGTAGCTTAAACACTTTTCTAGAAGCAGAAAGTACCTAGTTGTAGCATAGTTCGCCGGGGAACAGCTAGTAGCTTACACACTTTTCGTGAAGCAGAAAGTACCTAGTTGTAGCATGGCTCGCCGGGGAACAGTTAGTAGCTTACACACTTTTCTAGAAGCAGAAAGTACCTAGTTGTAGAATGGCTCGCCGGGGAACAGCAAGTAGCTTACACACTTTTCTAGAAGCAGAAAGTACCTAGTTGTAGCATGGTTCGCCGGGGAACAGCTAGTAGCTTACACACTTTTCTAGAAGCAGAAAGTACCTAGTTGTAGAATAGTTCGCCGGGGAACAGCAAGTAGCTTACACACTTTTCTAGAAGCAGAAAGTACCTAGTTGTAGCATGGCTCGCCGGGGAACAGCTAGTAGCTTACACACTTTTCTAGAAGCAGAAAGTACCTAGTTGTAGCATGGCTCGCCGGGGAGCAGCTAGTAGCTTACACACTTTTCTAGAAGCAGAAAGTACCTAGTTGTAGAATGGCTCGCCGGGGAACAGCTAGTAGCTTACACACTTTTCTAGAAGCAAAAAGTACCTAGTTGTAGCATGGTTCGCCGGGGAACAGCTAGTAGCTTACACACTTTTCTAGAAGCAGAAAGTACCTAGTTGTAGCATGGTTCGCCGGGGAACAGCTAGTAGCTTACACACTTTTCTAGAAGCAGAAAGTACCTAGTTGTAGCATAGTTCGCCGGGGAACAGCTAGTAGCTTACACACTTTTCTTGAAGCAGAAAGTACCTAGTTGTAGCATGGTTCGCCGGGGAACAGCTAGTAGCTTACACACTTTTCTAGAAGCAGAAAGTACCTAGTTGTAGCATAGTTCGCCGGGGAACAGCTAGTAGCTTACACACTTTTCTTGAAGCAGAAAGTACCTAGTTGTAGCATGGTTCGCCGGGGAACAGCTAGTAGCTTACACACTTTTCTAGAAGCAGAAAGTACCTAGTTGTAGCATGGTTCGCCGGGGAACAGCTAGTAGCTTACACACTTTTCTAGAAGCAGAAAGTACCTAGTTGTAGTATGGCTCGCCGGGGAACAGCTAGTAGCTTACACACTTTTCTAGAAGCAGAAAGTACCTAGTTGAAGCATGGCTCGCCGGGGAACAGCTAGTAGCTTACACACTTTTCTTGAAGCAGAAAGTACCTAGTTGTAGCATGGCTCGCCGGGGAACAGCTAGTAGCTTACACACTTTTCTTGAAGCAGAAAGTACCTAGTTGTAGCATGGTTCGCCGGGGAACAGCTAGTAGCTTACACACTTTTCTAGAAGCAGAAAGTACCTAGTTGTAGCATGGCTCGCCGGGGAACAGCTAGTAGCTTACACACTTTTCTAGAAGCAGAAAGTACCTAGTTGTAGCATGGCTCGCCGGGGAACAGCTAGTAGCTTACACACTTTTCTAGAAGCAGAAAGTACCTAGTTGTAGCATGGTTCGCCGGGAAACAGCTAGTAGCTTACACACTTTTCTTGAAGCAGAAAGTACCTAGTTGTAGTATGGTTTGCCGGGGAACAGCTAGTAGCTTACACACTTTTCTAGAAGCAGAAAGTACCTAGTTGTAGTATGGTTTGCCGGGGAACAGCTAGTAGCTTACACACTTTTCTAGAAGCAGAAAGTACCTAGTTGTAGCATGGTTCGCCGGGGAACAGCTAGTAGCTTACACACTTTTCTAGAAGCAGAAAGTACCTAGTTGTAGCATGGTTCGCCGGGGAACAGCTAGTAGCTTACACACTTTTCTTGAAGCAGAAAGTACCTAGTTGTAGCATGGCTCGCCGGGGAACAGCTAGTAGCTTACACACTTTTCTAGAAGCAAAAAGTACCTAGTTGTAGTATGGTTCGCCGGGGAACAGCTAGTAGCTTACACACTTTTCTAGAAGCAGAAAGTACCTAGTTGTAGCATGGTTCGCCGGGGAACAGCTAGTAGCTTACACAATTTTCTAGAAGCAGAAAGTACCTAGTTGTAGCATGGCTCGCCGGGGAACAGCTAGTAGCTTACACACTTTTCTAGAAGCAGAAAGTACCTAGTTGTAGTATGGCTCGCCGGGGAACAGCTAGTAGCTTACACACTTTTCTAGAAGCAGAAAGTACCTAGTTGAAGCATGGCTCGCCGGGGAACAGCTAGTAGCTTACACACTTTTCTTGAAGCAGAAAGTACCTAGTTGTAGCATGGCTCGCCGGGGAACATCTAGTAGTTTACACACTTTTCTTGAAGCAGAAAGTACCTAGTTGTAGCATGGTTCGCCGGGGAGCAGCTAGTAGCTTACACACTTTTCTAGAAGCAGAAAGTACCTAGTTGTAGCATGGCTCGCCGTGGAACAGCTAGTAGCTTACACACTTTTCTTGAAGCAGAATGTACCTAGTTGTAGCATGGTTTGCCGGGGAACAGCTAGTAGCTTACACACTTTTCTAGTAGCAGAAAGTACCTAGTTGTAGCATTGTTCGCCGGGGAACAGCTAGTAGCTTACACAATTTTCTAGAAGCAGAAAGTACCTAGTTGTCGTATGGTTCGCCGGGGAACAGCTAGTAGCTTACACACTTTTCTAGAAGCAAAAAGTACCTAGTTGTAGTATGGTTCGCCGGGGAACAGCTAGTAGCTTACACACTTTTCTAGAAGCAAAAAGTACCTAGTTGTATTATGGTTTGCCGGGGAACAGCTAGTAGCTTACACACTTTTCTAGAAGTAAAAAGTACCTAGTTGTAGTATGGTTTGCCGGGGAACAGCTAGTAGCTTACACACTTTTCTAGAAGAAAAAAGTACCTAGTTGTAGTATGGTTTGCCGGGGAACAGCTAGTAGCTTACACACTTTTCTAGAAGCAAAAAGTACCTAGTTGTAGTATGGTTTGCCGGGGAACAGCTAGTAGCTTACACACTTTTCTAGAAGCAAAAAGTACCTAGTTGTAGCATGGTTCGCCGGGGAACAGCTAGTAGCTTACACACTTTTCTAGAAGCAGAAAGTACCTAGTTGTAGCATGGCTCGCCGGGTAACAGCTAGTAGCTTACACACTTTTCTAGAAGCAGAAAGTACCTAGTTGTAGCATGGTTCGCCGGGGAACAGCTAGTAGCTTACACACTTTTCTAGAAGCAGAAAGTGCCTAGTTGTAGCATGGTTCGCCGGGGAACAGCTAGTAGCTTACACACTTTTCTAGAAGGAGAAAGTACCTAGTTGTAGCATAGTTCACCGGGGAACAGCTAGTAGCTTACACATTTTTACTTATTCCATAACATACATAAGTTCTAGTAACATCCGGTGTTGATTGAAAGAAGTAAATGGAATGACGGTTCCTGAAATAGCTAAAACCCGTGAAATCAACAAGAAAAAGTAAATTAAATTGTGCTAATTCTCGATTAGTTACGGAATGACTCGTTCCAATCGATACCATTGTCCGGGGATTTTTTGGCGCGGTATTGACCTTAGACAGTAGTCGATTAGTTTGGAAGGTTCTTGGCGAATTATCAAAGCTATGATATAGAATACATTCATTTTATTATGGACTCCGTTCTTGGCTGTTTATTCAGTTAAATATATAATGAAAACAAACGTATAATTAACAAATCAAAGAATTGTTGGGATTCGGCTAAAAGAAAACCTCAGATTTTCAGAAAAATCTACATTGCCAACGTTTTGGCATGTTTCAAAAGTACTTTTGGCAAGTTCTTAGGAAGCCTTATTCAGACGCAAATGTCAAGGTGAAGGAAAATGGCCACGGTACATGTATGTTTCTGGTGATCATGGATAAATGTTGCGTTGTTAGAAGTATAATTAATTTGAATAACAAAACATAACGAAAACTGTAATTGAAAAAATAAATTTAAGTTTTACTATCCAAAAAAATAACAATTCTTTGCTGTTGTTTTCGAAAATATATTAAAAATTTTATATTTGTATCGCGGAGGTAAAGGACACCATGTCCAATTTTTTATTACATTTAGTTAACAAAATGTTCTTATTGTGGATTTTTGGATGCTTATAATGGTAGCTCTGTAGCTCGGAGGATGGAAGCTAAGCAGCATTCAGCAACTCCTCTATCCTCAGAGCTTTCATCTTCTCAGCTTCAGAAACTGAGAACTCACTCAGCACAGTCTTCAGCTGTATAGCTCTGTAGCTCGGAGGATGGAAGCTAAGCAGCATTCAGCAACTCCTCCATCCTCAGAGCTTTCATCGTTTCAGCCGCAGAAACTGAGAACTCACTCAGCACAGACTTCAGCTGTATAGCTCTGTAGCTCGGAGGATGATGGTACAAGCATGGGCTGGCGAAAGTACTACGAGCTAATACTACATTGTAACTTTTTTTTCACTATTTTCTTTTATTGGTTTTGGGTAGTGTCGAGTGCATTCATGAATAATTTGCTTAAAATAACCTATATAGATAAATAAAATAAAAACATTATTTGTTCTACTCTATTGCATTTTTTTATTGCAGCTGTTTCAATTATTAATTTTGTAATTAATTTCCTTCCAGAGTTTTGTGTATGCGTGGTACTACACTACGTAATAAATACACAAAGCTTCACATTTTGATCTATTGATCTTGATGAGTTTCACGAACCTACGTTTGGCGGAAGAATTCAATTCAAGCATAGTACAAAGTAACACCCCCCCCCCTTCCAATAGGCCAATTTAGTTCATTTTCACAACACTTCTTTCTTATTAGATAGCCAGGACGTACACAGAGTTTCGTAACAATACAACAGAAATTACGACCGGTATGAGGACATTAGTAATTTATGTCCGGAGTAAACCCCCCCCCCTTCTAGTCAATCGATTTAGTTTATTTTTTTAACAAAAACATTTCTCTTCACTTGTCCACAACGAATACCGATTTTGTTGGTTAACGAACTCGTTCAATCGTTTGATAAAAGAATACTACATTCCGTTTCGTGGCGAAAAAACAAAAACTCTGGCCTGTATCGTGTTAACGGACATATATATATATTTATATATATATATATATATATATATATATATATATATATATATATATACATTTTAACGGGGGTAATTTTTGGTGTCTACTAGGTAGGATCGATAAAGATTCGAAGGAATTTTTCAAAAATTCCGTCATGAGTGCAACCTAAATAGCTAATTTCCTTCGGAGGAAAGTGCTAAAAAAATATTATTTGAGAATTAAATTATTTCATATTTCATCTAACTAAGAAAACCAGACAAGTCTATAAAGTTTTTTACATTTTCTCAACTATCCTCTTAAAAAATTTTATGTAGAATGCAAAGCTTTTAGTAGGTCAAAAGTAGGAATAAAAACAATTTTCATTTCATCCAGCACAAATGAAGCTAGGCATTTTTTTAAAGTTTCTGAAAATTTTAGTTTTTGGACTTGCCTGGTTTCTGTAATGACCCCTCCAATTGTAAAATAGTGGTTAATTTGTTATTCATTTATTTATTCATTAATGAACTAGAAACGTAGTACCTGAAGAACCTAGTAGGGTCGAAACATTTCACAACCCCTGATAAAAGCATTACATTAAGAGGTTTCTCTTCATATAGACATGACTATACATTGGGTGGAAAAGCATCTGGTGGTGTTGCTATGTTTGTCAACGACACAGTTTATAGTGAACCTCTGAGGATGAGAACTACATTGCAGGCAGGAGCTTGTACAGTACACTCTCCCTTTCGATCTGTAACATCTACCTTCCACCAAGTGATAGGATCGACCCAGTTGAACTGGATAACTTACTGACTCAACTTCCCCGACCTCTCGTTTTCCTTGGTGACATAAACGCACTCAGTACACTATGGAACTCCAATACGACCAACACAAAAGGAAGAATTATTGAAAACATATTAGACAAAAGTGACCTAATCCCTCTGAACGATGACTCCCTACTCATTTACGGCCTTGTACTGGTACTTACACATTGACGTAACGACATGCTCTCCAGACATCTTGTACTGGTACTTACACATTGACGTAACGACATGCTCTCCAGACATCTTGTACTGGTACTTACACATTGACGTAACGACATGCTCTCCAGACATCTTGTACTGGTACTTACACATTGACGTAACGACATGCTCTCCAGACATCTTGTACTGGTACTTACACATTGACGTAACGGCATGCTCTCCAGACACCTTGTACTGGTACTTACACATTGACGTAACGACATGCTCTCCAGACATCTTGTACTGGTACTTACACATTGACGTAACGACATGCTCTCCAGACATCTTGTACTGGTACTTACACATTGACGTAACGACATGCTCTCCAGACATCTTGTACTGGTACTTACACATTGACGTAACGACATGCTCTCCAGACATCTTGTACTGGTACTTACACATTGACGTAACGACATGCTCTCCAGACATCTTGTACTGGTACTTACACATTGACGTAACGACATGCTCTCCAGACATCTTGTACTGGTACTTACACATTGACGTAACGACATGCTCTCCAGACATCTTGTACTGGTACTTACACATTGACGTAACGACATGCTCTCCAGACATCTTGTACTGGTACTTACACATTGACGTAACGACATGCTCTCCAGACATCTTGTACTGGTACTTACACATTGACGTAACGACATGCTCTCCAGACATCTTGTACTGGTACTTACACATTGACGTAACGACATGCTCTCCAGACATCTTGTACTGGTACTTACACATTGACGTAACGACATGCTCTCCAGACATCTTCCCGACACTTACTTGAACTGTAAAGCAGGTACCATTAAATAGTGACCATTTTCCGATTGTAATAGAAATGGAGAGTCGACCAGACCGTTTCGAAACAGCAACTAGACTTAACATCAATTGGAAATTCAAGTTATCATTTTTATAATCACTAGTACTCGCTTCGGCGGTACATATACTAAAATTGGAACGATACAGAGAAGATTAGCATGGCCCCTGCGCAAGGATGACACGCAAAATCGTGAAGCGTTCCACATTTTATTATAATCACTATTTTCTCTAGAGGTGGTAAAATTTACTTTAAGATAATAACGAAGAAGGCTGTTTAGACTTTACATGTAAAAGTTGGTCCTGAAATTAAAAAAAAAATGAAGGCCTGTTGGCCGTGAGTATTATCCCATTAGGGCTGAAAGATCTGTGTAAAATATATGTATACGAGGACATCAGCTGATGGAAGGTTATTGAAATGTTGGGAGATTGTTCAGATTATGGAAGGTAGATCAAATGGCGGGAAGTATATCAGCTGAGTAGACGTATACCAGCTGATGGGTGATTGTTCAATGTTGGGAGATTGTTCAGATGACGGGAGGTATATCAGCTGATGTGAGGTACATCAGCTGATACGAGATTGTTCAAATGTTGGGAGATTGTTAAGATGAAGGGAGGTATATCAGCTGATGGGAGTTATATCAGCTGATCGGAGGTATATTAGATGATGAGAGGAATATCAGCTGATGTGAGGTTTATCGGCTGAGGCCTGTTCGAGGTTTGGTATTTGGAAGGAGGTATGAACAAACATAAAACAAAAACACATGAATAGTTTTGTACTAAATGATTTACTGAAACAGTAATTACAGCCATCTACTAAGATATAATATATTTACAATATATGTTATACATAAATATGCTGAGGTTGTGTCGTCGTTTCATCAAATCCGGGTACAATAATTGAAGCATTTACTTATGTCAGTAAATAGTTAAGGCCTTCTTAAGTACATTGTAGTATGTATCTCATTATGTACAAAGCTAGTAGTATATTTATACTCCATAGATTATTATACGTATAGGTACTTTGTACCCTAAATTAAGAGTACTCATTGCTGAAGGGGGGGGGGACTTAAGCTAATAATACTGCGCATGCCTCAAAACACTCGACCCTTATTACATTTATATGTTAATATTATTTTACTTATATTTATATGTATATATTTATATAATTATAGTAACATTGTAAAATTATCATGTCTTACATAGTATACAAATATATAGTAGAATCCGTACAATATTTATTTTAATGAATTCTAACAGCTGTTCTTTAGATGAAATTTTGTGAGAATTTTTACACATTTTAATTTCAAATGTTTTGGGGGAAAAATAACTTAACGTCAAAAAATAAAGGGAAATAACAATTTTCTTTATCAACAACTTTTTTTTTTCATTAAATATTTTGATCAATTCTTCGCCTCCAATCCCACGACACATAATAACGTTTACATATCGTTTCATTTGAAAATAACATAGTAATAATGTATAATTATGTACAAAATTAGCCTAAAAACATATACAATACATATATTACAGATATAAATTTAGGGAGCTCAAGAGATTCAAGAATTATGAGGAGCATAGGAGCTTCTTAAAGCTCTCTTCATATCCTGTGCTCCTGATAATCTACAAATCTGAGCTCTTTTTCACCCGTTTTTCCGCAATCCTAAAACACTTTCCTCCTTACCTAATTTGCCAATAGAAATAATATGCAAAAAGATCCATAAATGACTCTCAATTCCACACGTCTTAGTTTTGATCAATGACAAATGTATTGACACTTTGTTTTAAATTAATCCGCAATTTCGGAGTAGGCGAAAGGAAAATTCCAGAAATATTTTTGGGGGATGGTTTCATCCGATCTTTCGCATAGAAGTACTTGAAAAAATGCCGAGTTCATTTCAGCTATTCGCGCGAAATTTCATTCAAATCGGACAATTTCTTGTGCTGCTAGAGCACGAACAAACAGACTCCTCTGAAAGCATTTTCCAACAGTAAATCGAATGAGAAACGAGCCTTTTCGGAGTTCCATTAAGTAGACAAGTACCAAAATTGACAACAAGATCAATAAATAATTGTAAAATTTCTGTATTGCACATTTAACTCCCGGTTTTTTTGCCATAAATTATTTCTGGGTTGAAGGTTTAGTTTCATGGGCTGGTACAAGTTTTGAAGACATTACAATAAATACCCAAAAGGATATTATAATCTTTTGATTTGATGGCAGATAGGTTTTGAAGCAAAGATACTTCTGTATTATTAATTACCGACTTTCCGCCATTTTTAATTATAGCGATTAATACAATTTTTACAAAAAAGAGGTCACAATTTACGTCATATTGTTATAATTAATTAAGATGTATTTATTTTGTAGAGAAAAAAAAAAAAAAAATCACAAGCCATTGCTCAACGTTGAGAAAGATATAATTCTTTCAAAACGTTCAAGCAACAACGTTCTCAGGTAATTTTTTAAAAAAAATGAAGCTTTTTTAATACGGAGTTTATGCTGATAATAGCCATTCAAGGAAACGAGTTATTTCTAAAGAGTAATTAGTGATTAATTGAACTCTTAAAAACAGATAATAAATACAAAAAAAAACAACAAAGGAAGTAAGTAATTTAGAGCAGATAAACTGAATTCATTATCCAATTAAAATACTATTAATTTTCCTTTCTGAATTTTTATAAAAGTATAATAGTAAATAATTATTCAAAAAAAATAATTTAACAAATTACTAAAAACATGGTAGAAGTAACAGATAAAAAATATGAAATGATGATTAATTTTACTTCAGTTAAATCATTGCACTGATAATATTAACGTTAGCTATTTTTTGATAGGTTTAACTTAATTTAGTAATTTAATCAATTCCTGATAGTTCTTTAGCTTGATTTCCTACAAATATACACACAATTATCATATTAATTTTGAAATTCACTACTTAAGAATGATTGTTATCATTAATATGTATAATTTATTAATATGAGCATATAAAAAAATAAAGACCTTAAAATTCTGGCTAAATAATAGAATTAAAAGTAGGCAGATGAAACATATTTATTATTTTGATTATTATTATCATGGATTATTGTTTTAATCTATTGTACCACTTCTTCAAGTATGATTAATAAATAATCTTCAGAAACATCCACCAGCGTGTTCACTCCAAGAGTGATTAGAAACAGTATGGCGGTCATGGATCAGCTGATCATTAGTTTAAAACTCATATCAGCTGATTGTTGTCCGCCATATTGTTACTACATATGGGGTAGGCTTCTAATGTTTTTTTTCGACGCCACATCATGCTCAATAATTTTATTTCGTTTAAATTTTATTATGAAACATTTGTACAGTGAAATTCAGTAAGGGCAATATTAGGTAAGGCGGAGCGGCCATTTGGGCTTTGAAATAAATACAGGCGCATTATAGAATATACAGAGTTCTATTCTGGGACTACACACGGAGACCCGGAGATGTGGGAGGACTAGCTTCTTCTACATCTACGGACTCCGCCCTTGAGTCTGGTGGCGATGGAGGTGGCGTGGGAGACCTCGGGGGTGGGTAATAGGCAGGCATCGGAGCAGCGGGTAACGAAGATGGACCAGCCACCCCCGGATAGAGCCTGTATGCTAGGGGTTTCTGGAGAGTCGCCGCAGCCACTTGGCGGTAGTAGAGGTCAGCTGGTCCTGCTGCCGGTGGCGCGGTGGGGTATCCAGGCCAGACGCCGTAGGGTGGACCGCCGTACAGGCGTTGGAAGGCTGCGTAGTTCCCGGCTTCGGCGAGCAGTTCCAAGCCGACTGCTGTCTGTCTTTTCCATTTCGTCCTGCAACAAAGGAAAAAAAAGATTTTGAGCATTTTTGCGAATGTACATGCAGCAAATAATAATCATAAATAATAATAATCATTTAAATATGTTAAAAATATAAATTTCATCTCTCAAATACTTTGGGGGCGAGGTTAGCTCAGTGGTAGAGCACTGGGCTGGTGGACGTGAGCTCAAATCCTGAGCAAACACTAAAGATTTTTATCTTCTAGTGTCTTCGTTCATGGGTTGGATTCGACCTACCTGACCGTCACTAGGCCAACCTAGCCTTTAAATATCTTATTACTGGGTACCTTGGCTCTAATGATCCCAGCAATTAGAGCAGCAAAGGGGAATGTCAATGTTCTGACCACACTATCTTCCTAGTGTGTCGTATGGTCATGAATTAGATACCTCTATGGTATCTGCCCACCAGGGCTGAAAGATGAACGCTTTTTATAATTTAAATCAGCTGACTCATGTCATCCATGTTGTTTTCAAACAGTCTATATAATGTTTCTTTTTATTAAATTTAAATGATGAATTTCCAATATCCTTATTTCTACCAAGGATTAATTAGTAGCCATTAAATGAAATTATCTTTTGTATGATCTTCACGAGGCGAAATAGATGTCCGACCGGAAGTCATGGACTAGTCAGAGTATTGCGGAAGCGGAAATCATTCGCAATGTTTATGATCTGTAAAATGACCCGCTATGCTTTGTAAAGGCACAATGTGGATGTTCATATGAGGAATTGAGAACTCAATTAGTTAAATATTGAATGTAAAAACAAATTGTTCCATAATAAAATTAATTAAGAACTTTACCAATCGAATATGTTGTCAATAGTAAACAGATTAAAATTAATTTAGGCAGAATATCTGCGACTCAGATAGAAAAGATTGTAATAATTTCTAATAGCAGACAGTCTTGGAATTCCTAATCAAGAAATAACACAATAAGTTCATTAACATTATGCTTAATGCACGAAAATTGGCAGTTTAATATCAATTTGCGCTTAGTCTTTTTATATCTTGCTTTTCATTCTTAGATTTTTTTTATATGTTTCACACATATATATATATATATATATATATATATATATATATATATATATATATATATATATACTTTTAGTGATATTTTCTTGTTCAAAGAAGCAAATAACGATTACAACCGTAAATAAACAATTGACTTGTTTCTTTTAGCACTTTCCTCCGAAGGAAAGTAGCTATTGAGGTTGGACTCATGACGGAATTTTTGAAAAATTTCTTCAAATCTTTATCGATCCTACCTAGTAGACACCGAAAATGACCCCCGTTAAAATATATATATATATATATATATACATATATATATGTGTGTCTGTTAACACGATAGCGGCCAGAGTTTTTGTTTTTTCGTCACGAAACTTGGTATATAGCATTAAATTAGCAAACGATTGAACGAGTTCGTTAACCACCAAAGTCGGTCCACCAGAAGGGGGGGGGGGGGTTTACCCCGAACCCATAACACTAATTTGACTATGTCAGCCGTAATATTTGTTATATTTCAACGAAACTTGGTATTCGTTGTGTTAATATAGAGAGAAAATTGAGATATAAAAATGAACTAAATCGGTTCATTAGAAGGGGGGGGGGGGTTACTCCGGACCCACAATACCAATTCGCCACTACCAGCCGTGATTTTTGGTATATTTCGACGAAACTCGGTATTCGTAGTGGTAATCTACAGGTAAATATGTGTTGTAAAAATAAACTGAATCGGTTCATTAGAAGGGGGGGTTTACTCCGGACCCAAATTCCTATTATACTCATACCGGTCGTAATTTCTGCTGTATTGTAACGAAACTCGGTATACGTCGTGGGTAACTCATGAGAAAGAAGTGTTGTAAAAATGAGCTGAATCGGTCAATCGGAAAGCGGGGGTTTAATTTGTAATATATTTCAATAGAAAAGCCCGCCAGACGTATCCTGTTCCTGCATTAGATCAAAATACGATAATATGAGTTTTTTTGTATTTATTACGTAGTGTAATAGGTACCATGTGTGAACATAACTCTGGAAGCAAATTAATAATTGATCAGTTACTCATTACAAATTTATAAGAGAACTATTCATGTTTTTATTTTATTTATGTAGGATATTTTAAGCAAATTGTTCTGGAAAGCAGTCTACACTACCCAAATTCTGAGGAAAGTGCTTAGTTATGCAGCTCCTGCGTGACGGACTTTTTATTTTTTTGTTGCGCTGCTCCAGGCGGAAATGGAGCCCGCTATGTCGAGGTTACCTTCCTCTTCTTATCTTACCTTTTTTAATATAATAAATTATTACATTATGTTATCTTACCTTTTTTAATATAATAAAGTATTATATTATCTTATGTTACATTTATTTAATTTTTTTAATTAGTAGAGTTAAAAATTTGCTTGAAGAAAGATTTTCAACTAAAAAAAAAAAAAATTAAAGAAGGAGGCGAAATTAAAATTGTTAACTTTTCTGTATGCATTCATAGTTGGAAGCCGTAAATTGATTTTAACAATATATATTGAGTGGTGTCAGTAATTCGGTCATAAGTCTAGATTTTCACGTTGTTGGCATTCTGTTTTATGTGTTTCACGGTTAGTTCTCTCCTACATATTTTGCATTTAGGATTAACGTGTGTGTCTAATTCTGAGTCTAGTCAGTACTACCTCTTTTTTTCTTTTCTGTCTGTAACTGGAAGGCCTAGGTAGTACGTTTTACCAAAATATACAATTATCATAAAAAGTGCTATCAAATGTTTAAATCTCATTTCTTTATTTATTTCAAATTTAGTGAACTAAAGCAGGCTACACACGATCAGGCTGGCCTGACAGTTAGACCTGAACTGTCCGCCTGAAAGCTGGGCTCCTGAACGTGTATATATTCCTGCCAGTATGTCAGTTAAGACTGTTCAGGCGGCCGGAATATATACACGTTCAGGCGACAGGCATTCAGGCGGACTGTTCAGGTCTAACTGACAAGCCTGTCTGACCGTGTGTAGCCTGCTTTAGGTACTAGCTGGCATTATAATAATATTGTAACGGAGTTTACTAATGTTTGTTAGTTTAGAATATTTGGGGAGAAAAACCTCGCGGTAGTCAGCGCCCTACCAAGTAAACTTGTCACAGAAATAACCATTCCATGCCCTTAGGTTTACTAATGGCTACCTTGAGAGAAGGTTCCCTAAGCGGATTGGAGCTGTCATAGCGACGATGAAGGATGGCATTTAGCCCTCACAACAGGGGAAATAATTAAAGCTGTCGATAAATAGCTCTAAAGGAGATTTATAATGAAGGGAATCGACTATTGGTTCAAGAATGGTCGAATGCTCCCTCCCATTAAATCAAGCATGAATTTCCAATTCCCCATTGTGGCTGTGTGAGCGTTGAGCGATGAGAGGCCGCCAAGAAAGGAGCTAGGGTTGGACAAAGAGATCTATTACAGCCCTGGCACAATCAGTTAGTGTTTATAGGAGCTCTTGATAATTAGAGGTAGTGTTGTCACAGTCTGCCGCTCACAGCGCCACCGTCACCTTCCGATTCAACTTATTCTTTTCTAACCTCTAATATGTTGATAATGCACAATCATTGATTCTCTTTGGAATAGTTAGCAATGCAACCGTTGAGCAAAGCAACCAAATTAACGCCTTTAAACAATTTCTTTTATTTGCTATTTCATTTTATCCAATTAAACATTTTTGTTTTGGTATAATTCAGATGCCTTGTGCTCACTTTTCTTTTATATTTGCAACACTTACAGATATAAAACACCGGTAACCCTCGAATAAGATGTGTAAAACCCAATTACAGACCTATATACCTTACAAGTGATGTTGGTAAAGCATTCGTACAGCATGTGCAATGTGAGTGCAAAACCTTTTTGAATTAAGAAGAAGAATTACCCTTTTTTTTTGTTGGTATAATTCAGATGACATGTGCTCTCTCTTTCTCCAAGTAGCTCTTCATTCTATGAAATATCTGAATTGGATGTCCCGGGTTTTCTCAGAGATCCTTTTCGTCTTATTTTAATCAATTTAGTTTTAGTCTTATTTTTGTAATATATTTGCATTTTTAACCTGTCAGGATTCAATAGAAATATTTTACCAATTTTAATATTGTCACTGCCATAATTTTTACAAAGCTGAATTTTTAACTCTTAAAAAGAAAATCTTCAAAGACAAACTTGTATAAGGTCAAATATAGTATAAAAAGGACTAATTACTGATATATATATATATATATATATATACATATATATATATATATATATATATATATATATATATATATATATGTATATATGATATTAGAAATTTGGATCACATCGTTGGAAATCAAATGTTCATCAAATGTTTTACCTTGAAAAATTATTTTCATCAAAAACCCCTACCATAAAATTCTGTTATTTTGAAAATTCTTTTTCCCCTGTTTTACGAAACTGTTCCTTTGTTATGAAAATATTATTTATTAATAATATTTACAAAATTATGGCACCGAAAATTCGATCACTTATCTATAAATATAAAAATCACGTGTCTGTCTGTTTATTTATTTGTTTGTTTGTCCCTTATATAAATCCACACCGTTTGATCGATTTTGACCAAACTCGGTACACTGGTAGGTCTTGATCCGGGAAGTCTCGTAGGCTAAGTCAAAAACGTCTACCAGCTGTCTGTCTGTATGTTTCTTCCCTATAAAAATCCACACCGTTAGACCGATTTTGACCTAAGTTGGAACACATGTCGATCTTGATACGGCGATTTCCTTAGGCTAGGTCAAAACGGCTACGATCTCTCTGTCTGTATGTTTGTTCTTTGTACAAACCCACACCGTTTGACAGATTTTGACCAAACTGGGCACACAGGTTGGTCTTGAGCAAGGCATTGTCATAGGCCAGGTTAAAAACGTCTACCAGCTGCTGTCTGTATGTTTGTTTTTTTTTTTTAATAAAAATCCACACCGTTAGATCGATTTTTTCCAAACTTGGCATACATGTATTTCTTGATACGGGGGGTGTTATAGGTTAGGTTAAAGTAGTCTAGGACTCACAATTGGGAGGTCACGGGTTCGAAACAGTTACAATTACAGATTTGGTTTCTAATTTATTTAGGCTTTTCTAGATGCAGGAAGTAGGTGTAGCGTGGCACGCCGGGTAACAGGTAGTATATTATATATATATATATATATATATATATATATATATATATATATATATATACAACCTTGGGACTAATTGTTATCCTTGTGAAACACCCCCTTGTCATTTAACAGTTACGGCAAAACTGGAATTTATTACAATACTTTAAGAACTTTAAAATCCTAACACTGCAATCAGGCGCCACAAAATACTTATTAATTCGTCGGAAAACGTGTTTCTTTTTCTAAATATTTTGTAATAATATTGGGCTAATTTGTGTTCTTGTGGAGAGGGACTCTTTTTTGGAAAAGCCATGTGCTTGAGTTGTCCCCAGAAATCCATGTTATTTATAGCATAATGATTTATGACCAAGAGCGTATGTTTAATGTTGTTGTTTTATGAAGGAACTAATGTTGGAAGCAGGTGGAAGAGGATCGGAGGCACGTTCCGTCCGACATCGGTTCCGCTTCATGTTTTGTGTCCGATGAGCGACGAACCGTAAACCGGGCAAAGTAAATAATTACCGGGCCGTTATTGTCTGTCGCCGGGACTAATCCAATCAACACTGTCACCCTCGCCGTGTCCGTCCGTCTGTCCTGTGCAAGTCCCGACCGGATGTTGTTACCGTCGGATAGCAGATTACATTATACAAACTCCCGAGAACAACTAAAAGTTCTAGGCTTACCAAAAATTGGATAACCTCGGGTTTAGGTTAATTTGCTACATTTACAGATATAGAGGAACCGATAACTCTCGAATGACATGTTATAATCCAATTGAATATATACCTAACAAGTTTTGTTGGTAAAGCGTTCGCAAACATTAGCAATGTGAGAGCAAAAGTTACCTTGAATTGAAATGAAGGTAATTAAATGACCACAAAAGGATGATTAGATATAGGCTTTCGAAATCAGCACGACGCACAGTCGGGCCAAACGACATTAGATATAGGCTTTCGAAAAACAGCACGACGCACAGCCGGGCCAAACGACATTAGATATAGGCTTTCGAAAAACAGCACGACGCACAGCCGGGCCAAACGACATTAGATATAGGCTTTCGAAATCAGCACGACGCACAGTCGGGCCAAACGACATTAGATATAGGCTTTCGAAAAACAGCACGACGCACAGTCGGGCCAAACGACATTAGATATAGGCTTTCGAAAAACAGCACGACGCACAGCCGGGCCAAACGACATTAGATATAGGCTTTCGAAATCAGCACGACGCACAGTCGGGCCAAACGACATTAGATATAGGCTTTCGAAAAACAGCACGACGCACAGTCGGGCCAAACGACATTAGATATAGGCTTTCAAAAAACAGCACGACGCACAGTCGGGCCAAACGACATTAGATATAGGCTTTCGAAAAACAGCACGACGCACAGTCGGGCCAAACGACATTAGATATAGGCTTTCGAAAAACAGCACGACGCACAGTCGGCCCAAACGACATTTCGTCTTTCAAAATGGGCTACAGCCTCTAAATCTTATGAATGTTAGAATTTAATTTTCGCTAACAAGAAGGAAACAATTATAGCCACGTAAATTAAATTAACCCCTTCAGGTCCGAATATTTATTTCTTGATAAAAAAAATTTATTTTCCTGCCATAGTTGTGTATTGCTCTTGTGAAGATTCCTGATTTTTTTTTCAGAATTTTATGGTTTACCTGACATGAGTTATGTAATATCCAGTATACTGGACATTGGTTCTCAAGTAATGCGATTTGTGGATGAAAACCGAAATTCAAAATTTCGAAATATTAAAAAAATATAAAATTAAAACAGTAATTTATTAACAATTTAAAAGAAATTAATTCATAAAAAATAAATTTGAAAAATTATTAGTAAATATTATTGTTAAAGCTCAAATATCATAAGGTATTGTAAAAATAGATTAGAATTTTAGACATGAAATTGTTGTCAGCGCACAGTAATAATGAAAATTAATGAAATTGAAATATTTACAGTCTAGTCTCAAAAAGAGATATTTGATTATTTAAAAAAACAAAGCATAAAACTACTAAGAATATATTTTTAGAAAATCATGTGAACAGACAGATGATATTTTTGAATGGTTTGGGCGCCTTCTAGCCCATACCATTCAGAAAAAGTTATTGATTATTATGGTACTCAAAAAAACAATTCTGACAACATAAAACAAACAAAATATAACAGTAAATATTTGAAAAATAGATAAAAAATATAGTTACATCAAATATGAGGGTTGACTTCCCATGTACAGTATACTGGATATGGATTTTCAAAAATTCGTAGACACCTTATTACAAACTTTATTGATAAAATTGAACTTCCAACCTTTAAAAAGATCATGTACATTAAATTCGGAGGAGTTTTATTCACTAAAAAGAAACCATTTGGACTAAATATGTAAAGAAAAGTCAGTAACTTTTAGAATCCATGACTGCCCGTGGTGAGCAGAGAAGATTTTACACATAACCTTTCAAAATCGAATGGAATCATTTTATATTAGATGTCAAGTGAAAGAAAAATACAAAGAGCTTCAAACCAAAGTGGTAGTAAACATCTCTCGGCCATAGGCAGTGTGATACAAAGTAAAGAAGTTATGTCCAGCCGGCTGGACGAGGGAACTGAAGGGGTTAAAGAAAAACCCCCGCATTGGGATTTTTGATGTCCAATGCCAGAATGTGGGTTGGATACAGCAGAATAGTGAAAGGTGTTAAAGGATTTGTTGATAGTAATACCTATGAAGATATTCAATAAGATGTATTGCCTCAAGAAGAAATTAATAGCTAAAACGTAAGAGGAATCAAATTGAAAAAATATATTTTTGTGTACAAAACGAAGAAATGAAACAGTTTTTGTGTTTGCGTTTCACGGCTTCATTACGTGTAAGATACGAGAGCGGTTTCTACAAAAGATGAGATATTAGTAATGATAGAAGGGATGATAAAGCACCCAGTGGCGTCTGTTCGGCATTGTCAAGAAGGCGAGCTATTCAATCAAGGGGTCCATTGAAAGGAGCCGACGCCGAAGCTGTTTTCCTAGGATCCGTACAGGCTTTGCTTAATGCAAAACACGGCAAAACCTTCTTTCTCTCTGGCACGTCGAGTCTTGCGTCACGAGAGGCGCCGGCATGGAAATTAATAAGCGGCGCCCAACGGAAGGCACAAAAGCCGCCGGTGTGACAAAGGGAGCGTCGCGCCGGTGAAACTGTCCTGTTTCATCAGCATGGGAAAGGAGGATGATCTTCCTTGATGAGGTGAAACATCTTCCGATGGACGTCATTATAGGCAGATACTCGTTTCATTTCTCCCGTCCCCGTTTCACATCTGAGGCTCTTCATAACGGGACCATGATTGGATTATAATCAACTATCTGAGTACAGTATCAATTTGCTCGGAACCTTCGACAAGCTTCGTTTCGATGCTTCAGGGTGTCCCGGGCTGAACGTTACAATAAACCTTTGTTGATTTTAGGATTTCGATAGCAGATCCTATCCTTCATAGCCTTAATATCCTTTGAAGCAAATGATAACAAGCAGATATAGCTAGGCTTGCCAGTGTAACCGGGAGACATCAATACGCGATGCGTATACCGGTGGAGAGGGGGATCGAATACAAATGGTACAAATTAGAGGCAGTTTTAAGCAAGTAACGGGAGATGGGAACCTCGAATTGCTAGTCCACCACCTTTCAAATAAAAAAGTAATTTTTTCTACTTAATTTACTTTAATTAAATTCCGGGACTGTACCTGTCAAACCGCGACGTATGGCAAGCTTAGATATAACACATTTGTGCATGTGACGGAATCTGTATAGGATGTCATATCGCACACCTGTCCAAAAGCTTTAACAACAAAACCCATAGAGCCTATGGGTCTGCAATTGGAATCTAAAACTAATCGTTCGGTGGTTATCAATTGTACACACACACACACACATATATATACAGCAGAACTTGGATAATTCGAACCCCTAGGGACCGATAAAAAAGTTCGAAAAATCCAAAATTCGAATTAAAAAAGTTTTTGAAAATAAAGGGCTAAAATATGGAACTTTATATTTTCACCTTTTTTAATTAAAAAAAAAAAAAAATACATTTTATTTAAAGAAAAACAAACATTTCTTGAATTGATTATTACGTACATAAGTAATAAGTAACTTATTTAAAAAGTAAAAATAAAAGTCTATTGTTTTGGAAAAATGACATTTTCAAGGGCAAGAATTTTTTCTTTATTTTTCAGGTAAGTTGGAGAAGTGTTAGGAGCAATTCCAAAGTCCTTGGCAATTTAAGATTTTTTCCTTATTCCTTTTTCAACTTCTTTAATCGCAGCTATTTTCTCTGACAATGTTCAAGTTTTATAACTTCTAGGCTTCGACAGCTTAAATCAACAACTCTCTCATGCACGTTGAACTGCACTGTACACCAGAAATTCCAGGCACAAAAAGATACAACTCACTGAACTGCACTGTACACCAGAAATTCAAGGCACAAAAAGATACAACTCACTGAACTGCACTGTACACCAGAAATTCAAGGCACAAAAAGATACAACTCATTGAACTGCACTGTACACCAGAAATTCAAGGCACAAAAAGATACAACTCACTGAACTGCACTGTACACCAGAAATTCAAGGCACAAAAAGATACAACTCACTGAACTGCACTGTACACCAGAAATTCAAGGCACAAAAAGATACAACTCACTGAACTGCACTGTACACCAGAAATTCAAGGCACAAAAAGATACAACTCACTGAACTCCACTGTACACCAGAAATTCAAGGCACAAAAAGATACAACTCACTGAACTCCACTGTACACCAGAAATTCAAGGCACAAAAAGATACAACTCACTGAACTGCACTGTACACCAGAAATTCAAGGCACAAAAAGATACAACTCACTGAACTGCACTGTACACCAGAAATTCAAGGCACAAAAAGATACAACTCACTGAACTCCACTGTACACCAGAAATTCAAGGCACAAAAAGATACAACTCACTGAACTCCACTGTACACCAGAAATTCAAGGCACAAAAAGATACAACAGATCTAGGCGCAAACTGACTAATAACTCAATAAGAAATGAAGATCGAAGGAATGGTGGAAGGGGATTCTAGGATAAAACGACAGGATGGAACTATAACAACCCCTTGAAGGGAGGAAGCGCGACGCACCACTTTGCAGAACTCCTAGAGTCCAAGAACTAGACTATGAGACCGCCGCGCTTCTTGTCCCGGAACCCCTACATCCGTATCTTACTATCCTTCTTACCCGAGGGGAGAATATTTTGACAAGATTTAAGATCTGTCCACTCCCCATTGGAGGTACAGACTCGGAAAAAATTTGAATTATCCAAAATTTTATATTGTTTATGCCCTAAATTCTAGGGACCGAGAGAAATATTCGAATTAAAGACGATTTCGAATTATCGAAGTTCGAATTATCCATGTTCCACTGTATATATATATATATGTGTGTGTGTATGTGTTTGTCTGTGTATATAGGTGTATATGTGTGTGTACTCACATCTCGTCTTTTCCATGTTCTTCCATTTACACATTACTTTATTTTTTGTTTTGACTTTCCTTCCCTCAATGTTGTTGTATACATCCATACAATACTGCACACCAGACATTGCTACACATCATACAATACTGCACACCAGACATTGCTACACATCATACAATACTGCACACCAGACATTGCTACACATCATACAATACTGCACACCAGACATTGCTCTTATTCTATGCCAAATACATTATTAAAGTGGCCATTTTCCATGGCTATTCTAATCTTTATTTCTCTCCCACTCAGTTTTCAGTAAACGTGGTGTGTAATAAATGACACATGATGCTTGGATTATAGGTCTGTAATTAGATTCTTGAAATATTCGACAGAAAAAGTACCTTGTGCAAATGTAGGCTATTCTTTAATAATTTGTTTCTTCTGAGATCAGTTGGAGAACGGTAAGGTTATGATGATCTTGGTACAGTTATGATCTGAATGTTTCACAGAAGTAATTTGACCTGTCGATAGTGTTTTCGCAAACGCACTTCTAAAGTAATCTTTTTGCGAATAAAATCCAGAACGGAGACTATAAAGGAAGAAAAATGGCGCATTAAAGATCTCCATAGGACTGCAGGCCGCAGTAAAGTGCTACTAGGGTGAAATTATTAGCTTTCTACATCCGGCGAGTGGTTTCGGATGCAAATGGCCCTCGATCCCCATGACAAATTGTACAACTGGGCCGTTCACTAATAGCCACTAACGTATGTATATGGAGGGGGGCCGGCCGAGTGGAAGATTAAGACGGATCGCCTATAAATTGCGGGGAGAGAGGGGTCCTGACACGTTTTAAAAAGGTTACAAATTAAGGGAGGAAGGGAGGGCATTAGGAGGGTGCACATTGGACCGTATGAGATAGATGTGATGCAGACCACAGCTCGCTCTATCTCGGATTACACGCTGGCATAACTATAACTGTCATCAGGAGGGGAGATTTATGCCCATGCCAAGGGCTAATAGAATAATGGTATAATAACAAATGCATCTTCTAGTGGATACTAAAGGGGATTATACACTTGAAGGGGTCCAGTGTTCGGAACGACACTTTTATTCTCCTAAGTGGCAACTGAAACTAATATTAGCTTTTCTTTTATATCTTTCTTTCTCTCCCTCCCTCTCTCTCTCTCCAATTGTTTCATCTGCACACTAAAATACGCTCTGCTACTCACTAGTACAATGACACACTTCGCAACAACAAAGTATTTGTCACTTTTTGCATAATTAATGACGGATAATAAATGCAGGATCTTTAATGTTAGAACTTTATTTTCGCTAACAAGAACGAAAAAATTACAGTAACGTAAAGTAAATTAAAGAAAATGGTATATATGAAGGGGCTCAGTGTTAGACCCTGCGGGACTCCGCTTTTAATGAAGTGGTTTCTGGAACTGATATTCTCTCCTGGCAAGGCTATATAGCTAACTTCCTCTTATTTTCCGATTTTTTAAAAATTCTCAAAAATTATCCCAAATTTTTATTCATTCAGATGTTTATAAAATATGCAGTTGATCAAACACTTTTACATACTAGTCATTAGTACTAACCGCGTGAATTTAAAAATTGATATAAAATATTTATATAAATTTATTAGACAAAGCTTAAATAATTTTTACAATTCGACGATTTTATTGTATATGACTGATATATTTCTTCAGGATGTCGATTATAATTTATGGGCTTATTCGATTTTAACAGCTGATACTAAACAGCTGATGCCAATGTGAAGATGATGTCAGTTTGGAAATGTCTTTTCTAGCAGAAGGTTCTCTTTTGTGTACTTAAGCCTCGCTTATGTCTTAATGCCTCTGAAGTTGCATCAAAATTCATGTGAAACTTTTATGGAAGTTTTAACAAAAATGACTAATATATAAAAGTGTTTTTATTTCAATATTTCGTCGATACAAAAGCAAACTAACGAATATGAAAATCACCACTTTTCAGAGTGGAAAAGTATTTATTCATAACTTTTTTTTGACAGTCAAATATTCGGCAGATTTGACCTTTTGATAGTGGAATACTTTCCCTTTCATAGAGTGAAGTCAGATTGAAGAATTTGCCGTACATAAGTCCAGCAGAAATTATTAAAGATGGACAATGAAAGATGCATTTTTTCATATTCGTTAGTTTGCTTTTGTATCGACGATATTAGCAAAATAGAAATAATTGCGGCACGATCTAAAACCCGTATAGTATAAAAATGTTACACATGAAGGGTCCCAGTGTTAGACCCTCCGGGACTCCACTTTTATTGCACTAAGTGACAACTGGAACTAATATTCACCCTGAAAAAGCTATAAACTCTTTCAATATTTAATTTAATCATAAAATACGCCTCGTCAACTCGATATATATTGCCAAATAGAAATATTCGTCAGGTTACGCCAATGTAATGGAATGTCACCTTTTATGTGAATCAGAACGTCATTTTGGCTTTTTGGAAGAAAAATATCACGCCTAAAACCTTGTCAAAAGATCAAACTCTGTCTTTCTATTGTTTAATGAGTTTGATAAAACTAAAATTTCCATTCTCAAAGGTCGAACCTACATTTTGGTTCGGGAACGTCCAGAGATAGTTTTTGGATCTTCCATTCGATCCATAATGTATCCATAATGGTGAAAGCATTTTGAATTCACCAAATTCAAATATTTATACAAATAATGCTACAAAATAAAAATGCTGCGTCGTTATAGGATGAACTCTAACGGACCCGATGTCAAATCCTTGTGAATTCCACCTTTACTATCCTAAGTGGCAGCTCCGACACATCGAGGTCGCTGTAACCTTTCTCCTAGTTTCCGATCCTTTAAAGGGCATTGTAAGACTAAAATGATGATTTCCATAAGGAGGTGTACTCATCTATTTACGATAAAACTGGAAAACGTTTACTATATGTTCAATAATTATCTCTCCAGTATTTATTACATTTGCGGTTTTGCCATTGAGAAAAAATCGGTCCCGTAAGAGGCCGCAAGGGCCCATAGAGCAGTATCTGATTCTTGACCATTAGGCACAGTAGGGAGATAGTGTGGTCAGTACTATTCCCGTTCGCGTAATATTCCCCTTTGCAGGTAGCCATTAGTAAATTAATCCCGAATCCAACCCTCGAACTATTATCTAGAGGATAAAATCATTAGTCCACTGAGCTACCCCTGGTTTTGCCGTTAGATAAAAACAAATCGAGCAAAGAGTCACGATTAGGACTAACCGATTACCTAATTTTTTCTACATCTGCCACATTCATTGTCAAAAAAATGTACTACCTTAAATGGAATATGATTTTGATTTCGACGATTACTGAGTAAATGGTATTATAATAACTGAAAAAACCCAACTACATCTATAATTTGATTATAAAAGTCTAAACTGTAACGGGCTGACTATTATACCCTTGGGAACTCTTGCTTTGTTGTTACTAATGCGCGCACCCAGAGCATTCTACATGTTTATTCTAGTTTCCTATCCTTTAATGGCCGTTATATAAACCATCTCTTAGCTTAATATAGTTATCTTAAAGGAGAATTTCCTCTCTCAACAATCACTGCACTTCCCATTTTACAGTTTTTCTCATAATCTATGCTCCTTCATATAATCCGTAATTTTAGTCATTACAATTTAAAAGGATGATTGAATAATTGAAAAATATATAATGCATCTAGAACATTAATAACAGTAAACAAGAAGGGGCCCAGAATTGGACCTTGCGGGACTCCAATTTTTTTGTCCTATTATTTCTTACTTTTCTCCTTTTAAAAGCTTGTATCTTATATTCCAATAGAACTAGCTCAGCCAGAGAAAATGGTGCTTGTTCGTAGGTGTTGCTTTCGTCCCACTGAAGGTTAAATATCCAGTCATCCCATAATTAATGTCGGGTTTTAATATTCTGTCTGCTTATTTTCCCTCCTGTTCAATTTATTTTTGATTGTATTTTTTCTTTATTATAGCATTAAATTTACTTCTATTTATCATTTTTTGGTAGGTGAAACTTATTTATTCTGTGCTGAAAGTACGTTTGGAATGGATCTCCCAAGACACCACTTATGAATGAGAAAATTCAGCCTCAACTTATCGAAAACGTGTAGAAATATATGGCGAAAATGTCATTAGTGAGCGACAAGTTGCAGCGGTGGTTTGAACAATTTCGAGCCAGCATCTTAAAGCTTGTAGACTAGCCTCGTACAGGTCTAGCAACAGAGCTTGACTACCAACTCCTACAGGCTACTGTAGAAGAAAATCCTGTTGTAACAGTAGTAGAGCTAGCAGAAAAACTTGGATCGAGACATTCTACAGTCCACCGACATAAACCGTAAGCTTGAAGACTAGCCTCGTACAGGTCTAGCAACAGAGCTTGACGACCAACTCCTACAGGCTACTGTAGAAGAAAATCCTGTTGTAACAGTAGAAGAGCTAGCAGAAAAACTAGGATCGAGACATTCTACAGTCCACCGACATAAGCCACAAGCTTGTAGACTAGCCTCGTACAGGTCTAGCAACAGAGCTTGACTACCAACTCCTGCAGGCTACTGTAGAAGAAAATCCTGTTGTAACAGTAGAAGAGCTAGCAGAAAAACTAGGATCGAGACATTCTACAGTCCACCGACATAAGCCACAAGCTTGTAGACTAGCCTCGTACAGGTCTACCAACAGAGCTTGACGACCAACTCCTGCAGGCTACTGTAGAAGAAAATCCTGTTGTAACAGTAGAAGAGCTAGCAGAAAAACTAGGATCGAGACATTCTACAGTCCACCGACATAAACCGCAAGCTTGAAGACTAGCCTCGTACAGGTCTAGCAACAGAGCTTGACTACCAACTCCTGCAGGCTACTGTAGAAGAAAATCCTGTTGTAACAGTAGAAGAGCTAGCAGAAAAACTAGGATCGAGACATTCTACAGTCCACCGACATAAACCGCAAGCTTGAAGACTAGCCTCGTACAGGTCTAGCAACAGAGCTTGACTACCAACTCCTGCAGGCTACTGTAGAAGAAAATCCTGTTGTAACAGTAGAAGAGCTAGCAGAAAAACTAGGATCGAGACATTCTACAGTCCACCGACATAAACCGCAAGCTTGAAGACTAGCCTCGTACAGGTCTAGCAACAGAGCTTGACTACCAACTCCTGCAGGCTACTGTAGAAGAAAATCCTGTTGTAACAGTAGAGGGCTAGCAGAAAAACTAGGATCGAGACATTCTACAGTCCACCGACATAAACCGCAAGCTTGAAGACTAGCCTCGTACAGGTCTAGCAACAGAGCTTGACTACCAACTCCTGCAGGCTACTGTAGAAGAAAATCCTGTTGTAACAGTAGAAGAGCTAGCAGAAAAACTAGGATCGAGACATTCTACAGTCCACCGACATAAACCGCAAGCTTGAAGACTAGCCTCGTACAGGTCTAGCAACAGAGCTTGACTACCAACTCCTGCAGGCTACTGTAGAAGAAAATCCTGTTGTAACAGTAGAAGAGCTAGCAGAAAAACTAGGATCGAGACATTCTACAGTCCACCGACATAAACCGCAAGCTTGAAGACTAGCCTCGTACAGGTCTAGCAACAGAGCTTGACTACCAACTCCTGCAGGCTACTGTATGAATGAATGAATGAAAAAAAAACTTTATTCTGGGACTTCGTCCCATAAGAATAAAAATAAGTACAAAATAAACAATAAACAAATTTAACCTAAAAATATAAATATGAATAAAGAAAAACAAAAGTATAAAAGAACAAAACAAAAATAGCAACTAATACAAATATTATATGTGAAGCCTTAAATAATAAAATGAAATATAAGTAAATATGTACATTCATTGGAATGGGGCAATGATGATACAATGATCAGAGGGGGATGGGAATAAAATTAAAGAGTTTAAATAAACAAATAAATATTAAAAAGTTGAATAAATATTAAAGGAATGGGGGCTATAAAAAGATATAAACTAGGAAAATGCATAAACACGAGAAAAAAACAGCAATATAATTTACAAAGGTAATCAGGTCTTCCTGGTGGTGAAATTTTAAGAAGCGTCTTCCTGGGAGGATAGGAGAAAAGCAAAGAGGCGGGATTTAAAGACAGGTAAGGAAGGAGAGTGTCGAATGGAAAGAGGGATAGAGTTCCAGAAGGAGGAGGCTCGGGAGATGAAGGACCGGTCGAAGAAGGCTGTTTTATGAGTGGGAGGATAGAGATCGGAGGGACGGGAGCGGGTACCACGGGAATGGACAGCCGATTTAAACTGCAGGAGGTTGTAAATATAGGAAGGAGATTTGGAAGAAATGGTTTGGTAAAGGAAGGAACCTAGAAAATATTGTCGTCGAATTGATGGAAATAGCCACTTCAACTCGGAATACCGGTGTGAAATATGGGCATCCGTGGGGGTATCGAGGATAAATCTGAGAAAACTGTTCATTAATCGCTTAAGACGAACCTCAAGCTCCCCAGTGAGCCCTCCATAAACCAGGCAACCATAGTCGAAGTGGGGGAACACTAGAGAAGATACAAGAAGCTGACGTGTAGGAGTAGGGAGGAGGTGACGGGAACGGTTAAATAGTTTAAGGGTGGCTATGGAGCGACGAGTGATTAGGGATAAGTGATTTTTCCAGGATAAGTTTTGATCGAAAACAAGGCCCAGGTTCTTGGCAGTGGAAACATATTGAATAGGACTGGAGTCAATGGTGAAGGAAGGGAGGATAGGAGGGAGAGATTTCAAGAGGGGAGCTGTAGAAGAAAATCCTGTTGTAACAGTAGAAGAGCTAGCAGAAAAACTAGGATCGAGACATTCTACAGTCCACCGACATAAACCCTAAGCTTGAAGACTAGCCTCGTTCAGGTCTAGCAACAGAGCTTGACTACCAACTCCTGCAGGCTACTGTAGAAGAAAATCCTGTTGTAACAGTAGAAGAGCTAGCAGAAAAACTAGGATCGAGACATTCTACAGTCCACCGACATAAACCCTAAGCTTGAAGACTAGCCTCGTTCAGGTCTAGCAACAGAGCTTGACTACCAACTCCTGCAGGCTACTGTAGACGAAAATCCTGTTGTATCAGTAGAAGAGCTAGCAGAAAAACTAGGATCGACACATTCTACAGTCCATTTGAATCGCGCCATGGAGGTTACAAGGAACCGCGCTGAGATTACGCACTTCCTGCGATTCCGACATTTTAATCATTCGCCCTCTTCCCCCCAACCCCCCGTAATCGTGGAATATTCAACCTCATTAAAATGAATGGAGATTCTAATGAATGCGTATTCTCTAATATTGTCGCGGCGTTTATAAATGAATGTGGACAAATGGTGTGGATTAGCGGTGACACGGTAGGATGAGAGCGGCGAGATCACAGGAGCCGATGAGTTTTTTCTTTTCAAAGTCCTTCCGTTAATGAAGAGCCTTCGGCTGTGTCCGTGAAAGATCGGGAGGGTTCGGCTCTTTTTAGGCGCGCGCGCCAATCACGGCTGGGCACGAACCCACTTCCCACGCTTCCACAGAAGAGGTCGTACTTTTTCATTCCTTGACGTCTTTATGAACTATATACATTTGTTTATAAACCAAACGTTTTAAACGTGTTTACTAAATCTTTTTGAAAACACCAGGTACCTACTGATATAAGTCAGTTCGTAACAGCTGTGCGAATAAGGCAAATTGTTCAACGACGCAAACACTACAAGGAATTAACAAATCTATGTTTTAGCGCAAGCGGATAAACGTTTTAGGTATTGTTCATGTACATTATGCCTACTATGCTATGTATGATAGCTCTAAGAATTATGTATAATATACAATACCCAAAACCAGAAATAGACTCTAGGGTGTATTAGCTGGGGGTTACTTGCCCGTATAAAGCAGGCCATTCCCGTTCCGATTTGCAGTACGGCTTGTGGTACAACTTCCGAAGTTGGACGACAAGTCGGATCGTGAATGGGTTTGTTGGAAGTCTAGTTGGACGAGTCGGAACGTTTAGGGGGACGACTCGAAGGTCCGACATCCGACTGGTGACGGAGTTGGAGGGTGAGTCGGATCAAAGTCGTCCAACTTAGCTCAGTCAGTGCTTGACCTTCGGGCAACTTCGGTCTGCACTCGATACATACTTCGGCTCGTGAGTGACGTAGACAGTCCTGAAAACAGACTAGGACTAAAGTTGCATCGCTAGTTGGATAGCAAGTCGGAGCGTGAGTGGAGTCGACTATCCAACTAGTAGTCCTACTAAGTCCTACTGCAAATCGGAACGTGAATGGCCGTCTTAAATGTAAATCCAAGAATGGCAAGATGAGTCCTACTACCAGATGAATCTATATAGACCTGTGAGAACTTATTAAGGGTATTTCGGCTTGGCTTTACGGCGGAGAGAGAGAGAGAGAGAGAGAGAGAGAGAGAGAGAGAGAGGGAAGGTAGGCGCCAGTCTCGGTGAGTGAATAGAAGAGGAGAATTAGGGAATACAAAGAGGCCTATAGAAGATTTGGTGATGGAAGTGATAGTTAATAGTGGCGGCTATTCTCACACAACTAGCGTGTAATCAGCTTCTAGTCGATAAACATTGTACACGCGATCTTGGTATCCATTCACTCAGGTGCAGGCCTAACCTAGATCAGGGGACGAACACTGGACGATCTACGGCGTTGGCGTATCCTTCTTTAGGGATGCTCTGGAGTCCTGGTGTCACCCGAACCTGGTTGTCTACGGTCCGGGAATTCAAATGATGATGTTTCTACGTCTTGTCTTTATAGGTCCAAACGTTGGATTAACCATTATCTGGGATGCTCTGGAGTCCTGGTGTCACCAAAACCTGGTTGTCTACAGTCCGGGCATTCCAATGATGGTGTCTCTACGTCTTGTCTTTATAGATCCAAACGTTGGCGTATCCTTCTTTAGGGATGCTCTGGAGTCCTGGTGTCATCCGAACCTGGTTGTCTACGGTCCGGGCATTCAAATGATGGTGTCTCTACGTCTTGTCTTTATAGGTCCAAAGATTGGCGTATTCTTCATCTGGGATGCTCTGGAGTCCTGACTCCTTGTGTCACCCGAACCTGGTTGTCTACAGTCCGGGCATTCAAATGATGGTGTCTCTTCATGTTGCCTCTATAGGTCCAAACATTGGCGTATCCTTCTTCTGAGATGCTCTAGAGTCCTGGTGTCACCAAAACCTGGTTGTGTACAGCCCGGGCATTCAAATGATGGTGTCTTTATAGGTACAAACGTTGTCGTATCCTTTTTCTGGGATGCTTTGGTGTCCGCACTTCTTGGGAACCTAAGTAGTTCTTCGTGGACAATCGTCGGCGTTACACGCCTCCTATATCTTATATACACCATCAAAAATTCCACTACACATAGGCAAGTATTTTTTGAACCTATGTATTAAACCTTGGCTCAGTATTATATGTATTTAACATTGGCGTTTCTCCACTTTGGTTTTTAAGCCCAAAACTTCGTTTCCACCAAGCAACGTCCATATAACCTTCATAAATTCCAAAGGCCCTCACCCATCCAACCTCCGGCAGTCGGCACACTTATCAGACTGCATTCTATCAATGAAACTTATCAAACAATTTACTTTCTTAAACCAATATCAGAGAACCAAACAACGGCACCTTGGGTACCCAGAGGTCGTTTTGATTCGAACTTCAAACAAACACCTACGGCTTTATAGATTCAAAAAACGGACATTCCTACAATTATTGAGTTTACTAATTTTTCTTCATTATTTAGGGAATTTTACAACTTTTGCCCCATAAATTTTGAGCAAAAAAAACTTGAAACAAGTGACTTTCATTAGAATAAGTTCAAAAAGTACATCATTGTCAGTTTTATAAATCAAAATATCCCGGTCAAAATTCTGTATAGGCAAATTTCTTGGTTTATTATTGCACCGTTAAACGTCTTAAGAAAATCGGTTTTCGCGAAAACATCGTTTCGAACGTTCCCTGTCATCGTTATAAATATTCGATATTCATCGTTCAAAACCAGAGATTTTCTTAAATCGAACACAACCTTGGTCCAAAATTTTGTAAAACTTATAAGGTGTCATGAGTTACTTGTGGACATAGTTGTTATTATCCAATGTTTTTCGAGAATAACAGAAACAATTAACATGCAGAGAGGACTGTATGTCATCGGGGAAGTGTAAAGCACACACACACACACACACACGGAGGAATGGGAGCGTAACGCCTCATATAGCCCCAGAAGACATCAAGAAACAGCTGATTGAGCCGATAGGGTATGATAATTGGAAGTAGATCCATGGTTGAGTTATGTATATTCTGGAATGGAGGAGACGAGAGGTGGATGGATACGGATGGTGCTGGCTGTATGATGGGCTGTTGAATATGGAGGACGAGTATGAGGGATATACATGGAGCCACCCTCAATACATCTATCTTCAGGACCATTATCGGTGGGGACTCGCTTCCTTCTCTATCTCTCTCTCTCTCTCGCTCGCACTCTCGGCTCTCTTAATCTCTTCCAATCTCCCCCCTCTCTCTCTCTCTCTCTCTCTCTCTCCCCCCCCCTCTCTCTCTCTCTCTCTCTCTCTCTCTCTCTCTCTCTCTCTCCCCCTCGTTTCTGCCTATCCTGCTTTCTGTATGTATATCTCATTCTTTGTCACTTTCTAAGTGTCATACGTCCGATTTAGGCACCAATGGCTTTAGAAATTGAGCCTCAATAAACCTTCACGTAATATCACATTATTTTTTTTTATTCCAACGTAAGTTCAAGTGAAAGATGAGAGGATAAGTTCAAAGAAGGATTTTAAAATACCTCTGTCTTCCTATTACTCTCTCTCTCTCTCTCTCTCTCTCTCTCGCCCTCTCTCTCTCTCTCTCTCTCTCTCCCTCCCTCTCTCTCTCTCTCTCTCTCCCTCTCTCTCTCTCCCCCGTCCGTGCCCTCAATGACTGTCCACTCTAACTGGGCCGTTTATCGTGTAAACACATAGCTATGCCAACTGGACTTTATATCCGGCCCGGGAGGACCAACACTATATTCATCGGGCTCAATAAACGTTGTAATGCTTACCTTCCATACCTCCGTCCTGTCCTCCCGTCTTTTACTAGTCACCTGCCTAGCTCCTGTAGTAATTTCTCTTGTTTTAAATAATTCTCAATGCAATAACCTATATACATATATATATATATATATATATATATATATATATATATGTATATAGGTTATTGCATTTTTTTTTTTTTTACGGCGCCCCGACATCCGCGCCTATAGCGCCAAGGAAAAATAATATGTCTAAATCATGTACTTAATATAATGAGAAAGAAATGTTGTTATATGAAATCAGTTTCCTAAATTACCTAACGGATAATTGATTTATTTATTGTGCTAATTAGTTTTAGCCATTGCCTTCATATCTGTTTCTACCATCATTCCTTGGTGTTTGCTAGCCAATATGAGAGAGCGGTAGATAGAATCAGTCAACGGACTACAGCCATACAAGGATTCTGTACTGTATGTAGGAAGGTCGGACATTGAAACCCAAAGTGTCACAACATGCATTTTCTCAAAGTCTAGAGAAAAATAGCATTATTCAAACACTTTAGTTTGTGTAAGTAAACATTGTTAAATATTCGAAATATTTTTTCTAAAAAAAAAAAAATAATCGTTTTTGAGAATAAATTTAAAACGAACTCCGTTTCGAATTATAAATTTAATAATATATATACGTCGCTAATGGCCAAGGTTTGACGATGCGCCGTTAAAAAAAAATAATAATAATTATATATATATATATATATATATATATATATATATATATATATATATATATATATATATATATATCGATTGTTTCCTGGCAAATGGCCAATTTCGCACGATAATAGTGATGTTCCATCCTTCCCACACTAGGTACACACAATTTTTGCTCTGATTAATGGTCGATACACGCTTAATGACCCGGACGTCGGGTCCGGCCGGGCCACGGCCGGCCACAAACACGCGCAAAAAACACTGACCCGGACCGGTGTACCGTAAACGAGTCCATTGGAAATGTTGGTGAGATTGTTTCACCGTGTCCCGGCCCGGACCCGATACTGTCTAGCGTGAATCAGCCTTAAGGGTTGGGGACACTTCGGAATCGAGAATAAAAGATGACAGAAGAACATTTTGGAAATAAATATCCCCCCTTATTTAACCCCTTTATTCCGAAGTGTCAGCATACATTGTTAATTTATTTAAATTTTATCGTCCATTATTATTAACTGAGAATTTTGGGACGGGTTCTCAATAGTTTCTAGCCAGGAAAAAGCTGATGCCTTTTTTTTTTTTTTCTAAAGAAAAGCCACCACTCTAGAACCCACGACCCTTGGCACGGTGTGTTAAGTACTCACGCCTTAACACTCACGGCCACCGGGCCTGCACATTGTTAATTCATATTTATTCAAACTATATGCACCGTCTTACCTCCTGTTCTGATACCAGGTCTTGACCTGAGTATCCGACAAGCTGAGTTTGGCCGCCAGTTCCATCCTGTCCTGTACCGAAAGGTATTTCTGCCTTTCGAAAGACTTCTCCAGGGTTTGGAGTTGGTGGTCCGTGAATGCTGTTCTGGCCTTCCGCTGTTTCTTCGTCATACTGCTACCTCCGGAACATGTTCTGGGGTCGTCATCCTTGTGCCCTGAAAAATAAGGCCTTCATTAGTAATGACACTCCTCGTAATAATGGAGGTGATACTAGACATAATTTCCAACAAAAACGTTCATCTGAAGTATGGTCCGATTCCGAAGGGAAAAGGACTTATTTCCAGTTTTCTGTTTTTTATCAAAGGAATATTTTTTATAGAATAAGAAAGGATTACTGAAAAACTATTCAAGATAATTAAATTCTAATTATTCCACCATAAAATGGACAAAATTTACTTTAAGAAAACAGTGATTTAATTCACTAAACTCATTTACAGAAGATACTTTCTGGATGTCCAATAACACAGTTCTGTTTTTCTCGACGAATCAGATGTTTCTTGGGAATATTTTCCTCAGACCTCTACGGGATTACAGGTTCAATACTTACAGGAAAACGTCAACACTTAGTAAGCATTCAATCTGTGAAAATGAAGTAGAAGTCTATTGAGGGATAGGTTGAACGATTGCCTCCCTTTTGTCGACAAATATAAAATGGAGTTTTGTTAATTTCAAATACCTCATGTTTTGGCTGGACATCTTGGGGGAGTATTAGAAAACATTTCAAGATAGTAGAATAATTGAAGGGGTCGGGGCAAAATAGTGCCAAGCAACATTTTTAACAAAACCTAACTGTAGCTGCTATATGTTGGATATTATGTGGGACTATCAGTCTATGATGCTAATGCTACTAAGATAAGACTACAAGCTCTGTATGCTACTTAATCTTGTTGTCCCTAACCATTTCAACTGATAGTCCTACATAATATCCAACATAATAAGCTGTAGCTGCTATATGTTGGATATTATGTGGGACTATCAGTCTATGATGCTAATGCTACTAAAATAAGACTACAAGCTCTGTATGCTACTTAATCTTGTTGTCCCTAACCATTTCAACTGATAGTCCTACATAATATCCAACATAATAAGCTGTATCTGCTATATGTTGGATATTATGTTGGACTATCAGTCTATGATGCTAATGCTACTAAGATATGACTACAAGCTCTGTATGCTACTTAATCTTGTTGTCCCTAACCATTTCAACTGATAGTCCTACATAATATCCAACATAATAAGCTGTAGCTGCTATATGTTGGATATTATGCTAATGCTACTAAGATATGACTACAAGCTCTGTATGCTACTTAATCTTGTTGCTCCTAACCATTTCAACTGATAGTCCTACATAATATCCAACATAATAAGCTGTAGCTGCTATATGTTGGATATTATGTGGGACTATCAGTCTATGATGCTAATGCTACTAAGATATGACTACAAGCTCTGTATGCTACTTAATCTTGTTGCTCCTAACCATTTCAACTGATAGTCCTACATAATATCCAACATAATAAGCTGTAGCTGCTATATGTTGGATATTATGTGGGACTATCAGTCTATGATGCTAATGCTACTAAGATAAGACTACAAGCTCTGTATGCTACTTAATCTTGTCGTCCCTAACCATTTCAACTGATAGTCCTACATAATATCCAACATAATAAGCTGTAGCTGCTATATGTTGGATATTATGTGGGACTATCAGTCTATGATGCTAATGCTACTAAAATATGACTACAAGCTCTGTATGCTACTTAATCTTGTCGTCCCTAACCATTTCAACTGATAGTCCTACATAATATCCAACATAATAAGCTGTAGCTGCTATATGTTGGATATTATGTGGGACTATCAGTCTATGATGCTAATGCTACTAAGATAAGACTACAAGCTCTGTATGCTACTTAATCTTGTTGTCCCTAACCATTTCAAAAGATAGTCCCACATAATATTCAACATACAGCAGGTACAGTTAGGTTTTGTTAAAAAAGTTGCTTGCCATTATTTTGGCACTATTTTTCAATTGTATTCCACCGTATTTGAGGTTTTATGCCGAATAACAACTCAAGCAATAGACATTAACAAAAAAAACAGTTTTGCTAAAAAACTAGAAATGATCATATTTTTTGGGTATTATTTTCTGTTTCAGGACGCAAAAATCTACGGGAAACAGTAAAAACATTTCATTGATTTTTTTGGGTTGCAGACCCGTGTAGCAATCACTCCTTAGATAAGATAAGGGTGAGAAAGGAAGGTTATTTTCCTGGGAAGAATCTGATTGGTAGATTGGATATTTAATGAGAGGGGCGTGGCCCTTCTCAGTCTTTCATAGGCCAATAAATGTTAAAGAGGCCAATAACAGCCTTCCTTTCCTCTAAATGTCACCCCCCCTTCCTAATAGATTATTTATCTATAACCGCTGATAACCTTCATCCTCGCTGATAACAAACGGTCTATCATTCCTCCCCCTAGAATAGTCACCTCTGAATCATACATTTCGTAACAATATTTCTTTATGATACATACATAATATATTAATTATACAATTTTATCATTCATGGTTTTTTATTCATTTAAAAAAACAAATATTTTGATTAAGAAGAAAATCTTAGGAATTTTATAAATATGACCCAGAAATCAAATACTAAATTCTGAATATTTATTATAAAGTTTATTTTCAATTGGTACCAATTTTACATTATAGTAAAATAAATTAAAAAATAAAAAAAATATCTATTTATTAAAATTTTAACGTACATTATAATTAACTCAGAAATTTGGGACCACACTTTTGTGGCCAGGATCCGGCTGATGCCTTTTCTTTTTTTCATAGAAAAGCCACCACCCCCAGTCGGAATCGAACACACAAAAATTTCATTCATATATATATTGGCGAAAAGTCAATAAAAACATAAGTAACCAAGTTATTTCTTCTTTTTTTTTTTTTTTTTATTTACAAAATGCTACACATGTTTCATGCCACTTTTGGTTTCTCTTCAGGAGCCCAGAAACCCGGTCCACTAAAAAAACAGTGAGATCGCACGAGTTCTCGAACAGTGGCCATCTCAAAACGGAGGTTACTTATGGCTTCAATTGGCAGTGTAGAATAGATAGATTTCAATTAATGAAATTAGATTATCCATGAAAAATTGATTGATACAAAATTTTTGGTTATTTTTGTTTTAGACAACAAAAAAAAAATATTATCAAAATAAAAGAGAGGGAAGGTGACCATTTCGAAAAGTAGTCAATTTTGAAAAAGTAACTTTGAGGAGCAAAAACAGACAAATATATATATATATATATATTGGCGAAAGGTCAATAAAAACATAAGTAACCAAGTTTTTTTTTTTTTTATTATTATTTACAAACTGCTACATATGTTTCATGCCATTTTTGGTTCCTCTGCAGGAGCACAGAAACCCACTCCACTAAAAAAACAGCAAGCTCACACGAGTTCTCGTACAATGACCATGTAAAACAGAGGTTACTTATGGCTTCGATTGGCAGTGGAGAATAGATAGAGTTAAATTAATAAAAATGTTTGGTTATTTTTGTTTTAAACAAAAAAAAAATAATATTATCAAAATAAAAGAGAGGGAAGGTGACCATTTCGAAAAGTAGTCAATTTTGAAAAAGTAACTTTGAGGAGCAAAAACAAACAAATATATATATATATATATATATACATATATATATATATATATATATATATATGTATATATATAATTTGTTGATATTAATAAGAGAGTAGATTGTAACAGTCGACGGAGCATATGTTCCAGCTGGCAGCCCTATAGGACATTAATGGTAATAATTATGAAAATAAAAACCATGCTTGCTTTACTATTACCAGATAACTATAATTTAGAATTATTTTGTTATAGAAATAAAGGAAGAAACTAAAAGGGACTACTACATTATTCAGACGACTATACTAACATTGCAGACCAACTGAAGTAAAACAGCCGTTAAGCTTCCATGAACAATGTCGCTAGAATAGTGAGTCAGTGCCAAATGTTAGGCTAGGTGAGTTGGAAACACCACGGTGATGTTATATATATATATATATATATATATATATATATATATATATATATATATATATATATATATATATATATAAATTTGAACGGTCGAGATTGTGACGGTTTGAGTTTACGGCATATGCCCCTTTATAGGCAATTGTTAGTCCCTAGTAATATTTCAAAAATAAAAATTCTGGTAGTAGGGAGGATCCATGATGGTATTTGGATATTGTTGACTCATTAATGAGTACAACCTCAATCGGTACATTATTTCGGAAAGTTTTATTAAAGTCGATAATACCATTTATAAAAGAACGAATAGAAACATCATCATTTTGACAATAAATAAACTTCTTCAGCTTTATTTAGCTCTTCATTATTTGTCCAAAGCGCATCTGTTTTGAGTTGGTTGTCGCTAATTTTAACCAATTCGAGACCGATTGCACAATGTGTGTGCTATAGATTTCCAAAGTTATAAGAAGGTCAGCATGAACAGTGATGTGCGCCAACGGCCATGGCCGCGTTGCATGCACCGGTTTCCGTAGATCACCGAAGTTAAGCAACGTCTGGCGTGGTCGGTACCTGAATGGGTGACCGACCACGTGCTGTTAGCATTATAGAATAGGGCGGCAACCTGTAGAGAGCCCGGCGTTAATGTAATTATCACTCATTCTGAGTAAACTAGTAGTCGAAATATGATTTTTCTTGAAATAATGAGACATGTAAAGTACAGGAAAACAAAATTTAGCATTGGTGTTACTGCATATCAAAAATCTAAAAATTATCTGTCAAAATAGCGGTCAATCCGCTGTCAAAACAGCGGTCAATCCGCTGTCAAAACAGCGGTCAATCCGCTGTCAAAACAGCGGTCAATCCGCTGTCAAAACAGCGGTCAATCCGCTGTCAAAACAGCGGTCAATCCGCTGTCAAAACAATGGTCAATCCGCTGTCAAAACATTTTCTTCCGAGGAGCGAGTTGCAATAACCGGTGTGCAGTAATCTTATTTGTGTGACTTCACTTACGAATTGGGTGATATCCACAGTAAACATGTTTATTTATTAAAATGAACAATATAAATAAGAAAAGATAAATTGGCTCCTGGGGCCGTGTTAAAAAGAAATCGAATGGGTACCTATATCTTCACCTATCGGAATTATTAAATATCCCCGAAACAAGTAAGTTAATCAATCATATTTAATTGCTGCTTTTTCATATTTTATAACTGAGACATCCATAACCCATGTGGTTGACTTATGTCTTAAAACTTGGGAAAAATCGAATGGGTTTACGGGAATATCTTCGGAAGAACTGAAATATAAAAAAAAATCGGGTTAATCAAACAACTCCCGGCAATTTCTTTTTTTTTTTTTTTGCAATAATATTCAAATTATAAAATTGTTGGTTTTCCGCCCTAACTCCGAAGTAAGTATTCCGGCTAGTGCCCTTTTTGGTATTCCTCCCTTACTCATAACTCCGAAGTAAGTATTCAGGCTAGTGCCCTTTTTGGTATTCCTCCCTTACTCATAACTCCGAAGTAAGTATTCCGGCTAGTGCCCTTTTTGGTATTCCTCCCTTACTCATAACTCCGAAGTAAGTATTCCGGCTAGTGCCCTTTTTGGTATTCCTCCCTTACTCATAACTCCGAAGTAAGTATTCAGGCTAGTGCCCTTTCTGGTATTCCTCCCTTACTCATAACTCCGAAGTAAGTATTCAGGCTAGTGCCCTTTTTGGTATTCCTCCCTTACTCATAACTCCGAAGTAAGTATTCAGGCTAGTGCCCTTTTTGGTATTCCTCCCTTACTCATAACTCCGAAGTAAGTATTCAGGCTAGTGCCCTTTTTGGTATTCCTCCCTTACTCATAACTCCGAAGTAAGTATTCAGGCTAGTGCCCTTTTTGGTATTCCTCCCTTACTCATAACTCCGAAGTAAGTATTCAGGCTAGTGCCCTTTTTGGTATTCCTCCCTTACTCATAACTCCGAAGTAAGTATTCAGGCTAGTGCCCTTTTTGGTATTCCTCCCTTACTCATAACTCCGAAGTAAGTATTCAGGCTAGTGCCCTTTTTGGTATTCCTCCCTTACTCATAACTCCGAAGTAAGTATTCAGGCTAGTGCCCTTTTTGGTATTCCTCCCTTACTCATAACTCCGAAGTAAGTATTCAGGCTAGTGCCCTTTTTGGTATTCCTCCCTTACTCATAACTCCGAAGTAAGTATTCAGGCTAGTGCCCTTTTTGGATCCATGATGAAATTTATTTGCTGATTTCCAAAATAGTAATAAATATGAAAAAACGGAACAAAATGAAATTTGTAATATCAGTTTTTTCGGTAACTTAAAATGCTTTTAGGACCTTTATATTCACCGAAAAAAAAATATGAGATCATCCCTACCACGTCAAACTATCAAATATGAAAAATCTCGTTTTCCAGATTGGAGACTTTGCTCTTGAATTGTGGAGGATACGGCTCGTCACAACTCTAACCCCTTTAGAATAGCCTTTAATGCCTCAAATAAAGTATCGAATGAGAACATTATACAATATATTACTTCATCAATGGATAGAATATGTTGGTAAGCTAGTTTGCTCCGATTTGCATTTTCGATAGTCTGACAAGGTATGGACGATAAAATAAATCAACCGACATAAAGTTAGTTTATGTGCTGATTTTTGCAAAATAATTTTGCAATTGAGTTTACAGGGAGAAAATTAACATTTATCAAATTGTTGCAAAATGCTTTTCATATTTGAAATAAAAAAAAAAAAAAATAACTCACCAGAAAATCGCACGGATTTAGCATTTAATTTTTGTACCAAAATTCTCCCTTATAAACCAAATTGAAATTATAAACAGCGCTCTAAAGTTCCGATCAAAACGGCGCTTAATTTGTCGCTTTGGGTATTCAATTGCGTCGAGTAGATATTGAAATATACAAAGATGTCCTCAGATGAAAATGTCAAATTTAGAGTCTTTTAGAGCAATTTTCAGCGATGTTTACTGAATTCAATTTAGTCGAAAACGTGCGGAAATATTAAATTTAGAGTCTTTTAGAGCAATTTTCAGCGATGTTTACTGAATTCAATTTAGTCGAAAACGTGCGGAAATGTCAAATTTAGAGTCTTTTAGAGCAATTTTCAGCGATGTTTACTGAATTCAATTTAGTCGAAAACGTGCGGAAATGTCAAATTTAGAGTCTTTTAGAGCAATTTTCAGCGATGTTTACTGAATTCAATTTAGTCGAAAATGTGCGGAAATATTAAATTTGTTAATAAATTTAAAATCCTGAAGCCGTCCAAGCTGACCGATTTTCAATCTGTAAAATATTTTTGAACGTATGAGTGCTTTACTTTATTTTTAAAAATATTTCAAAAATGAAGACCAATTCCTTCGTTCTTATTTACTATTCTCGTTAACATTCAGAACGATTTATTTATTTTAAATTTTTACGTCCATTATTATTAGCTAAGAATTTTGGGACGGGTTATCTATAGGTTACCACCCTTTTCTAGCCAGGATAGGGCTGGTGCCTTTTCTTTTCTTTAAAGAAAAGCCACCACTCCATGGTGAGAATCGAACCCACGACCCTCGGCAAGGAGTGTTAAGTGCTTACGCCTTAACACTCTCGGCCACCGGGCCTCCATTTAGAATAATATGTAAATAAACTTTTTGATGAGGAATTTTGATAATAATTCCGCATATTTTGGCTGAATGTCACTAGTCGCTACAAGCAGAATTCTGACCCGGTTCGGTATAAGAGCTAGCCAGAAAAGCACATATCTGGATCTTCACAGTTCGCTGCTTGGTCGTTGACTCCGTCAGCATCCGAATGAGCTTGCTACGAACCTCGCTGGTCGTGTAATTGAAGTGTAGGAAATTCGAATTTTCTTCGAAATCGGAGGCTAGGAAAGTACAACAAAGAAAAAAAAAATGAATTTAAATAATAACGTTTTTACAACCGTTAGCGTGGCTTCATATTTATTGCAAACAGAACGGGTGCTGAGTGCGAAGATGACAAAATATGTCAGCAACTCTTTTTCGAAAAATAACCATAACAATCTAATTTAAATTTAAAATCCCTCATGATGAGTCCGTCAGAATGTGACCAGTGTATATATATATATATATATATATATATAGAGACACGAAAATGTATTGCTACCAAGAATCCGTATTATTCCCACAGACGGGCCAATTGCATTCAAACGCGTTCAATTTCCGATTAGATTGGTATTCGCAATGACAATCAATAAGTCGCCAGGACAAACGATGACTGTTTGTGCCTTAGATTGGGGGGGGGGGGGGGGGGTTTCACACGGAGAATTATACGTGGCAAGTTCTAGCGTGGGTAAACCATCCAGTCTGTTTATGCCTTAGATTTGGGGGGGGGGGGTGTTTTTCACACGGAGAATTATACGTGGTAAGTTCTAGCGTGGGTAAACCATCCAGTTTGTTTGTGTTGCCCAAAGATGGAGTAACCAAAAATATCCTACACTCCATTGCACTAAGAAATTGATTTTTTTTTTTTTTTTCTACTGTCATAATTCGTTGTGGACATATAATTTTAAATATATGAATGCATTAAATGTATGAAAGTTAAGTGAAATATAAAAATGTATGTTTCGTGTTTTGCTATTTTTAGCAAAACACCAAACATACATTGCTATCTCTCTATTCTCCTTTTAGTCATAGACCACATCCCCACATACTTACAATAAGATAGTTCATTTTTATTTTACTACCAAAATGAGCAATAGAAATAATTTAAAGGCAAAACAACGTTTGCCGGGTCAGCTATTATATATATATATATATATATATATATATATATATATATATATATATATATATATATATTACTAAACGTGTTACTCAATTATTGGGCATATTTAGTAACTAAGGTAGTAAAAATTACGGTTGGTGCTTTAAAATTAATATGTTGGTTTTATATTAAACCCCTCTGCCTAATGGACAGATTTAGAAATATATTTTTGGGTAGTTAATTACCAAGTTTCGTGGCGAACAATAAAAACTCTGTCCCTTATTTTGTTAATATTATATATATATATATATATATATATATATATATATATATATATGGTTTCTTCGCTGGGGAGAATTATTGGTTTTTTGATACGCCATTCTCCAGTTGTCGTGTTTTAGCGAATGATTGTGAAAGAAATGCCATTCCTCTTTATTAGACGGTTGTTTATATTTTTTTAAAGTTTTTTATTTAAGAATTAGCTGTATAGTTGGTATTTTATTATTTGTTATTAGATATAAATGGTATTTGGATCTAATTAAATCTAAATATGAAGTGTATTTATCCAGGTTTCGTATACAGAAGCCTCATTTACCCATTCGTATTTATTTTAAAGAAAATAATACAACCAGTTTACTAAACAATAGATTTGTAACTTTTAAAAAAACTCTGGTAGAATGTACAATTAATAAAGGTTGTTATGAAATAACAAACTTAAAAAAATTATGAAATATGAAGCAACCATCTGGTGAAGCAGAATGGGATTTCTGTAGAATATTACGCAGGAAAACCGACCGCCTGAGAACGCCTTATCAAACACACACACACCAACATATATATATATATATGTATCGCACTAGTATTTCGAATGTGACACAACTCAAAAGTCGGTGTCTTTTAGATCTGATTATGAAAGGCATTGGTAAATATCTCTTTATCAACCATCAAAACTGTATGTACTTAGCTACACCAGAGGGAACTTGTGTCACTCTTCCTGTCTTAATGCTATTCCATCTACATAGGCAAGAGTGTATGTACCTAGCTACAGAGCTTCTACACCAGAGGGAACTTGTGTCACTCTTCCTGTCTTAATGCTATTCCATCTACATATGCAAGAGTGTATGTACCTAGCTACAGAGCTTCTACACCAGAGGGAACTTGTGTCACTCTTCCTGTCTTAATGCTATTCCATCTACATAGGCAAGAGTGTATGTACCTAGCTACAGAGCTTCTACACCAGAGGGAACTTGTGTCACTCTTCCTGTCTTAATGCTATTCCATCTACATAGGCAAGAGTGTATGTACCTAGCTACAGAGCTTCTACACCAGAGGGTACTTGTATCACTCTTCCTGTCTTAATGCTATTCCATCTATATAGGCAAGAGTGTATGTAGCTAGCTTCAGAGCTTCTACACCAGAGGGAACTTGTGTCACTCTTCCTGTCTTAATGCTATTCCATCTATATAGGCAAGAGTGTATGTAGCTAGCTTCAGAGCTTCTACACCAGAGGGTACTT